>JANSTQ010141506.1:0-12810 GCA_026167885.1 Bergia puertoricense
TTCTTGCCGTACGCGGGAAGTTATGCTTGCGTGACATGACTCTATCCAGTTTTAGAACACGCAACTGCAGCGAATCAGAGCGCGCGTACCATTGCTTCTATTTTCTAATAGCATGATAATGCTTACTGAAGATTGAGGAGCCCAAAGTGGGAGCGAACTAGGGATACATATAACTATTTCAGTACATCTTGCTTTAGGTCACCGGCACAGTTCCAATGACAGTGCACAGAAAAAAGCTTTCTTCGACCTTTGCAAAATAAAGAAAAAAACTTGTTCTAGAATTTAGAAATAACGTAAAGGCAACACAAGGAAGCAAAAAGCTACTCAACAGCTTTTCATAGTTGCAACGATAATTGATGACCGAGTGGTGAAAATAATTATGCAAAACTGAACCCCCTGGCTAAAATTTGTGTGGATTAGTAGGTAAAAATATATCATACTGCCAAATTTGGTGCTTTAACACGATTTGCACAATTTTTTTTCACCATATTGTTGCACTATTGATAAAATCTTGAAGCGAGACTACAAGAACAAGCGTGCATTCAGTTCATGGAGTGGTTATCCAAACAAGTTCAACAGTTGTATTCCACTGACTTGAATTGTGGCACTAAGTGCCCGGCGTGCAGTTAAAGTGTTGGGGAAGTTGAGCATGTTCAGAAAAATATTGATCAATTAATAAGTGAAACAACAACTGATTTCTTTAAAATTTTGGAAAAAATAGTTGATATCTAAAACACAATTTCGATTCATTTAAAATTGATCTTAGTCAGCATCTGGCCCACGTACGTATGTTGCAAGATAGAGTAAAATCCCACGCATAAGAACCTACATTTTTCCTTGTCAGCCTGAATAGGTTTGTTTACTGAGGAATCAGGCTGTGTTTGTTCTTAAATAGGTTCTTATGCTTTTCAAGGGGCTAGGTGCTTGTTGCTGGTAAGAAAACTAATTGATCACGAGTGTTTTGTCCTTTGCTCCTGTCATATGCTTATTACGTTGCCTTTTAGTCTATTTTAAAACTTATTTAAGCCCAACACAAAGAAAATGCCCCCAGCCATAATACGAAATAGTCCAGAGGATGGGCGGATCTAGAAATGTAACTTAAAATTTTTGCAGAAGGAAAATGCGAGCTTAACTCTAGAAAGCATAAGGAAGGAAGGGGGGGGGGGAGGTTAGAAAAACTACTGAAAACACGTTCCTCAAAAAGGTGACGTCATTTATTCGGGTACGGTAACCATGGAAGCCAATTAGAAACTAATTGAAAGTACAAAGACAACTAATTACACGTGCCAGACTTCAAGTCAAACGGACGAAATGTATCGAAAGTAAAGGGAGGAGAACGTTCTTATGCTTTCTAGGGAACCTGTTCACTCTTCAAAGTTGATCAATACTAGGTTTTGACACTCGGGTTTTTTTTATGTAGGACAATCAGGTACTGGAACACTATTAACATAGCAGGTAGTCAGGAGATTAACGAGTCCCATGATTTGTGATTAACAGGCAACCCAAATACAGTGATTGACATAAAGGAACTCCCTCCGAGTACACAAGCTTCTCATCAAACATACTTTCTAAAGATAAAGCGTTTTCTGACAGTCTCCGAAGGTCACAGCTAGATTTTAAATCTCTATAGCAAATAATCAAGCTTTTAAATCGTCTTTAAATCATTTTAAAAAGCTTTAAATAGATCAGATACCACTTTCTATCTAGAAAAATGCGTACAGCTATTTAAATGAGAAATACGATAACGAAAATCATACATTTTCAAGTAAAGAAAATTTAATTTGGCTCATTTGATTTGCACAATAGTTACTCCTCTTTGGCAAACAAAACGTACAGCTGTTTCAAAAAAGGTTGTACACATCATGCTGTTTAGATGAGGTGTTTCCTATCTGGTGAGCAAAACTGACTGTGTTTGATTTGGATAACTATTTGATTGTCCAAATCTATTCTGTCCGACGCAGCAACTTCTAGTCATCATTAAGTTTGAACAACCTCACACTAGTTCTATTCAGTTTTGGTTTTCAACGAACTATGGCAACCTTTTTGAAAATAGCTGTATAAGAAGAGCTAATGTACAACAGTAAATGGTATTTCAATCCTAAATATATTGTTCTCATAGAGACCAGTAATGAAATGAAGCATTTCTATTAAATATATAAACATTTTAGAAAATATACTCTCTGTATCTAGTGATTAAATTAGTCAAATTTATTTCTAATATATTAACAATTTCTAGTATAGACAATGATGAATTAATCTCAAAAAGGTTCGAGACAAAATTTACCGAGTTTCCTTCTAATCTTTGAATACTTTTGTTTCCAAGTAGGTTTTTTGCAGACAATATAAATACGATCAGAAGAACGTTTAGTCCGATCAACCTCATAAATGTAAATCTTTGCACCGACGGTTAGAAGCGTAGGTTGCGAGTATCAAAGGTTAAAATGAAACAAAATAACTCAAACCTTGTTGATGTGTGTTGATTTGTGTTTGAGAACTGGCCCTGTTTCCCATGCAAAACTTATCTGCGCGGCCCATTTTAATGTTTTCGTCATATGTTCGGGGAAACAGGACTTCGTGAACACATATCAACAAAGGATCGAAGTATTTTGTTTATTTAAACATCTGAAACTCGTAACCAACGTTTCCCACCGCCCGTGATCTGTGTAAGTAGGAAATCTTTATTTAAACACACTCTTCAGGATAAATAAAAGCTTTATAATTATATGTATGTCTATGTATTTAAAATTATCTACTAGATTTAAAATACTATAATATCATAAATATCACTATGTCTACAAAAAAAATTAATTAATTAATTAATAATAATTTAAAAAATAAACAAATACTGAAAAAATAAAAACCTGTTTTCCAAGAGTGTCGTGTTATAGTTAATTATTGAAGCTGCTGCTGCAGCCAGTTCGGGATTTACTTAGAGTGTTTGCTTGCCGTAACTCGACTGGGAGGCTATTCCAAAGCACCGCACCGCTACAGCTAAGACAGTTTGTGCACGGCTTGGGAATTGCCAGTCTGGCTTCATGCAGTGTCTCTCAGGGAGTGTGTCAACATGACAATACGTTCTTAAATATAGACTTTTCAAATATACAAATATTCCATTTCTTCAAAATATACTCGGTTAAAACAACGTTCAACATCATCTACACTGGGATTGGTTAACGAAATATAACCTCACCCCACAGTGATTTATAAAGCTGTCACGGAATACAGACGAATCTCATTTACATTACTAAATGCTTAATTTCAAAGAAATTAAAAACCTCCACTCCAGCCCTACAAGCATAAAACGATCAATGTATTTGCAAGAATGAACATGAAGTTATTTGTAAAAGTTACTCCTTTAAAAAATCGTTCTTGTTAGTTTATTTTATAAACACACGCCAAAACTCCATATCATCTCACTTTAAGCCCACATATGCTCTAAGAACTCTGGAGTAGAGGTTTTAAAACAATAATTATTTAGGTTTCTTAATTTTTTTTTCTCCAAACATGCCACCAAGAACAAAAAAACATGTGGCTGGGTAAAAATCTTGAAAAATGGGTTCAAAATGAAAACTATCAAAAACCTGATACAAAACAATTCCGTTCGTCATGTTTCTAAAACTTTAAACAATAGGAAGATCTAACACCATGAATGGCGATGTTGACGATGTTGGTAGAAAATCAACTTGCTTGTAAAATCGCCGATGTCCAGAGAATCTATTTGGATAAATAGCAGTAAAATATATTAATAAAGTCTTCTATCACGGTATAGCTAATCTAGCTGACTCTCAACAACTCAAGCACTCGAAAACTCGAGGTTCACACTATTTTGAACCAAACTCATTCTCCCCTGGATTTGCTTTATCCATGTACTGCAATTCGAACCTTGCACTAAGCGGATCGAAGTGAATTTATTTTACTTTCTGGTCAATTTTGTTTTAATTTAAACCCACGATAATTTGAACCTCATTTTGATGTAAAACAATGAACTAATGCATAGCGGGTCTATTCCACAGGTCACTGATTAAACGAAATGACCAAAACAAAAGAAACGACCAACTTCTCAGGGTTAACTATGGGTTTCCTGAGATATCTGGAGGTGTCTAGAGCAACCTAGGTATGTCCTGAGGTATTTAGAGTTGTCTAGATGTGTCCAGAGGGATGGACACCTTTTGGACATCACTGCATATCCTTGAACACTTCCAGCAGCTAGATGTTTATAGAGGTTTTCAAAGGTGTCTAGTGGTGTCTAAAGTGAGTAGATGTGCCTAGATATGTCTACATGTGTCCAGAGGTGTCTCTGGAAACCTAAAGATATATGATGTTTGTAGAGGTGTTAAAAAGTGTCTAGTGGTGTCTAAAGGTGTATTATTTGACCAGAGATGCCTACACACCTCTGATATATTTTAGACACCTGCAGTAACCCTAGGAACCTTAGATATCAGAAGTTTCTGAAAGTGTATAAATGTTCAAAGAGGACTAAAAAGTTGACAGGTGTCTAGATATGGCACCCGGGGACTTCTAAATAAAAGATATTTCTGAAGGTGTCCAACAATGTCTAGATGTGCTTAAAGGTTTCTAACTACCTCTGGACACATTTTAGACACTTCTAGTTACCTCTGAACACTATTTGGTCACCTCTAGACAACCCTGGACACCTCTAGAGGTGTCCAGACAAATCTGGACACATGTAGAAACCTTTGGACACCACAAGATACATCTGATCTATAGGTATCCAAGGGTGACTACAGGAGTTTAAAAGGTGTCCAGACTCAGAGGTGTCTAGACATCTTTGGTCACACAGACATCTTTGGACACCACCAGAAACCTTTAGACACCTCTAGAAATATTTGATCCAAGGGTGTCTAGATGTCCAAAAGGTGTCCAGAGGTAGCTACACTTCTAGACACACCTCCAAATACCTTTGGACATGTACAGACATCTCTGGACACCCTATAGCGCATTGTCTTTTGACCACCATGGGCAAGTCAGAGAATGCTCCGTATTTGGTATTCAAGTTGAGTTTAACTCCCTCAACAAACACCATCTACGACATTCATAAAATACCACCATTACCTGTATTAAAAAATCTTATGCACACCCCTAAACTGGTCTCAAAGATTCTAGTGTCCTGTACTACAGTAGTGGTAAAAAGAAACGCAAACGAAGTTCGTCGAACTCCGCAGAAACTTCAGTGAAGATAAGCGAACATTACTGGAATATCCTGAAACTTCCACATTCTCGAACAACAGTCCAAAACTTTCTTCAAGCTATTGTTTTATAATGAGATAAGCTTCTGGCTCATTTTGTTAGAGAAACTTCACTTTGAACGAAACTTCACTCATACTCACTAGAACAATACAATGAATGTTAATTCACTGTAAAAGTAGTTTCAATATGCGAGAAATATTCACTACAACAGTTTGCATTGAGCAACAAATCGTTTTGAACAGCGAGCCTTTTGCAAAACAGGGGAACATTTCTTACCCAACTTAAGGAAACTAAGATTTATTTTTGAGATACTGTAGCTAGATGTTGATGCAGCGTGCTAATTTCAACTTTTTCACATCGCCGAGTGGGTCGCGAAGCAAACACGCAAGGAGAACCATGGTTCTTTGTATATTTTGAGATTGCGTGCAAAAGCGATCTTTCCAGTTTTCATTATTTTGTTGCCGTTCGAGCTTCGACAAAATTTATTTTTTTTACTTTTTCAGAAAAAACTGAACTGACTTGCAGCTGAAATTCAATCATGGACATCCATTTGCCGCGTGTTTACAGGTATTAATTTACTTGTCATCATGGAAACTCCAATCTCAAAACCTCGGTTTCTTTTGATTATTTTGCAAGAGAAAGAAAGACTGCCAAACTATTGGCCTGTTTTTACTATAATCCTTATAATCATACTAGTCATACAACATGAACATTGGCAGCTCAATTCTCTGAAAGAAATTACAAATTTGCAGCTCTTGAATAAAGGTTGTTGCATTAAAAAAAAGGATGACATGGTCTTACCCATTGTTTCTCCTGATCTAGAAGCTGTTATGGTGAGTCGTTGACAAACTCCTGGTCATTGGGGAATGGTAGTATTAAGTAAAGAAATTGCAGTTGTTGCTAATTGAGACACACGTCTCTCTTATGACATTTGCTATTCAACACATAAAATACGTGAAAACTGATAATACAAATCAAGCACAAACCAGAAGGCCTCTGGATCTTTGCTGTAAGGCACTTCTTCACCGGCTGATGAGTATGCAGGGATGGAAACTAACTTTTTCAAGAACTGGCCAGCCGGGCCAGTAGCAAAAGGAATCCATCGGCCCGACAAAAATTTTACCGGCCGGAATTTTTAAAGTTTAAATCGTGTTTATCACTTTGATATGTATTTTAAATGTGCCAAAGTCAAAGGTGAAGTTTTCCTTGTCCTAATATGTACATCTATAAATATGCTAAATACGGACTTGTATTTTTATAGAGAGATTTGGACAACCTTAGCTGTCAGAAAAGAGGCAAATACAGATTGATTCTACCTCAATTATTGTTTTGTAGTCAACGTATTCGATTGTGCAACAATTTCGCGTTTAGCAAACTCAAGACATCTGCATGTGGAGCGATTATGCTGCACGAAACTCAGGTGTTGTAAGCCCTCACTCTTAGAATAGGAAGTTTCTCGCAAGCTGCGATTATCTAATCAACTCAGTTCACGTGTTGAGAAAATCTAAAATAGTTTCAGATTGTTGTTGTGATCGCCGTATTGAATCATATAGTAAATTGTCGCGTAAGTTCTTGTTGCAAGGTTTAAATTAAATATACCGTGCTATGAGTTAAAATAGTTAATATAAAATAGTTTTAACTGAAGTAAGCCAAGTTGATATAGCTGCTCTTACTATTACTCGCTCAGTAGACTGTCGCATAGCCATAGGTTTTAACTGTAAAATTTGAAGTAGAAATTTCGCGTAGTGAGCAAAATCTTTTCAGCAGACGATTGTACTCGATATCATTCGCGCGCTGAGCGACTAAAGTAATGCTGCTCGTAGTCCAAGTGCTGTATTTTGTAATTTGACGTATTTTAATTTTGCAATAAGAAGCCGCGAAAACTTAATCGACTAGTATTTCCTGTGCTGAGCAAACTTAAATATTTTCTTGTTTCTTGCAAAATACTACGGTTTCTATGTTGGAATTTCGCACTCTTAGCGACAGTCAAACACCATGACGATATTTTTTCGCGTGTCTTGCAAACTACTACAGTTTCCCTGAAACAAGAAATTCGCGCTCTGAGTGAAAATTAAGCACCGAGATGATATTTTTTTCACGTGTTTTGCGATATATATACATGGACTTTCGCTCGCTGCACGAGAGAAACAGTCAAAATTTCGCGCGAAAACTGCAGTCCGTTTTGAAACCGACAGTTGTTTTATATGGCTATGATTTATTTCATGCAAGTATTTAAATAGAGTTAAACCTTCGAATATTTTTTTTAATTCTGGAAATTGTCTAAACACAAGTATGTGTAACTTTTCTGCAAAACCTACAGGCCAGACAGGCCGGTACTTCGTGAAATCTACCGGCCCGACGTGAAATATGGCGGCCACTGGCCGTCGGGCCGGCGTTAGTTTCCATCCCTGAGTATGTTTGTGAATTTAGGAATATATGTACTTCTCAAAATGGTTTGTACATCTTATGTTGTTGCTGTTTATGCCTTCTACAGCACTTGAATTTACAACTTATTTTGGCGAAAATTTGTTCTTGAAACTTGAATTTCCTACATGTGATAACATCCAAACATGACAATTGAATGTCTGACTTTAAGGGATACTCTAGCCCTATGAACACGCTTACGGCAAAATGTTACTTGTGCCTCAAATAGAAGATAACCAAAAGTTAAAATGGTGTTATGTTCTTCATTTCACCACAACAAAGATCGTAATCTCGGACCTTCGGTTTGGAAAGTTTGTTAACATGAAAAGCAGAAGTGACGTAGACATGAGAACTCACACTGTGTTTCGGGCGCATCAAATAGTGAGAGCAGAATTCAGTTTTTAACAAACACGCTGAACGAAGAATACCCAGTGAAATATTTATAAAATCAACTATGCCTCATCAGTGTAAAGCTAGCAGATGCTCTAACACTCTCTAACAATTGTCGTTGAGGAGTTGACAGAAGAAAGCCACCGCACCTAATTTCCGGACGAACGAGAGGTGGCAATAGCGTCAAACGATGAAAGGTCAAGAAGAAATGCTGCAATTTGTGAACTTGTTTTCTTTTCAAATCCAACTTCCTTTTTTCTCTGTTTCCATCTTTCATGAGTAGATTTTTGAAGCAAAATCTTGTCATTCTCTTCGCTCCTGCGAGGTCTTCCCCTTGCGCGTTTCATTCGCTGATTTTGAATGAGATCTATCTTATTAAAGATAAAATAGTTGCTTCTTCTTGCAAAACGAAAAGTAAAATATACATAAAAGCAGAGTTCAGGGTTAAATAAACAAAAACCACAACAATGGAAACGGACTTTCCTCAAACACTTCCAAGATTATTTTCAAGGGCATCAAAAATGCTCAGAAAACCAAGCCCGCAAAGCGTTCTGGGTAACAGTGCTCAGAGTTGTAAAATCGTCCGAAGCCATGAGATCTACAGCTATTGGGTTCTACATCTACATCACACATCTCGTGATCACAAGGGCAGGGATTTCACTTCCGGTTGCCAAAAAGGCCAAATTCTGATAATTTAAATAAGTTAATTTTAAAAACACATACTTCTGGGAGGTACGCCAAAATCGTGGAAGTAATTCTCCCTCGTTCCGACTCAATGTCCAGTATTTTCATGTAATCAAATCGACCTTCCACTATACACTTTGCAAACTGAAAAGTAAAATGTTAATTTTTAGTTTTTGTGAGCATGTCTTTGTTTCAAGATGTTGACTATCAGAGTAGCTGAACACAATGAGATACGATTTTCTTCATTAAACTGTATACCAAAAGTGTCTGCAGTAAAAAAGTTGAAAAACAGATTATCTTCTCAAATTAACCACCTCACTTGTAGACAAAGCAAATAAACTGCACCCAGTTGTATCAGAGTCCCTGCATGGATGTTTTCGAAACTTTCTCTTTATGAGGGGAAGCTTCATATGTAGAACTTTCAGTAGTATTAAAGGGAGGTTTAAGTGATTGAACATTGTTCCCAAATACTCACCACACAAAGGTAGATACCACAGTTATATCCATCAGTCTGCTTCTGGTGCACAAGATCAGTAAAATCCCAGGAAGATGAGTCCCAGCCTGTTTTGCAATCGACTACCAAACTGCAATTATGGAAAGGTTGGGGAGAATCAACACTAAGACACAGGAACACAAAACAGACAGGGGTTTCACAAAGACCAAGCATTTCCGGATACAGGTAGCTTCTTTGCAACCTTTTCAGTAAATTAAGTTTTAACTTTCAATCAAGATGAGTTTTGTTTTTTATACTGACATCAGACAGTTCTACAGCTCTACATGTACATACTGCACACATTGTCAGTACATAGTGTGCATAAAACCTCATTTCTTAAGAAATATTCTGAAAAAATATTTTCTAGTTTTTAAGGTAGTAAAGTGCAAGAAACTATTTTTTAACCCACCTTAATTTACGTAGTAGCCTGACAAGCTCTTTCGGGTATTCCAGGTATGACATACACCTGAGAGAATCCAGGTAGTAGCGTTTCTTTTTCAATTTGTCTAGGACCTGCAAAATATAAATGTAACAAATACATTTCTCAGAGAAGTGTTGATAATAAGGTAAAATTAACTATTAATCCGAAAGCCAGTTGGGTTGGTTTAACTTAATTTATGCAAATCAAACAACATAGCAATGCACAAATGCAGTTCTAAACAGTTTTTGAAAACCTCTGATGATGATTGACACATAGAAAATGTTTTGATAAAAAAGACTTACAAAAACACGATATTACCTTGTTATCAAAATTTTTACCCTGCAGAATAGTATGATCAGTATTGCTGAATTGTTTAATGTTTAATAAACTTCATTCAATCGAAAATTTTAGAGTCTCCAATTACTTAATTCACTCACTTCTCAAAATTTAATCACTCTAGTATTTTTGGTCATTTAGTTTCAATGGAAGACCTAAGCTATAAATATGATTACTGGTAGAATTATATACACAGTGTTATGAAACTTTATAAACCTATTTTATAACTAACAGCTTCATGGGAAAAAACTGGGTTTGAGTAAACAAGGTCGACGTTAAAGGTACTAATCTACGATCTTGCGAGAAACAATTTTAAAAGACATTTTGATTGCAATATTGACTCCACGGACAAAATTGAGTGAATAGATTCAACTTATGGAAAGCGATATTCTTGGAACTTCATTTGCCGGATGGTAGTCCACACAGCTGAATAATTTCAAGCTTATATTTTGACAAAACTGCAAGACGTATGGAAGTTGACCTCGAAAACAGAATTTGTGCAATGGTAAACACAACTGTATGTTTATCTATGGTTTTCAAAACCACATAGATGCGATGTAACAAGTGTACCATATGTATTTTAAATCTGTATTTATTTATACTAAAGGGTAGAACTTTGCATAAATGTGGAACAAGACCAAAACCTAAACATTCAGTTGACCTCGATCCCAACCAAATGTACACAGAAAACAAAAGGAGATGGTTCTGCGAAAAGGGTTTCTGACAGTTGCTGGTGTTGTATATTCACTCTGTAGAAAGCTCACTGATTCATAACTGAAGCAGAGCTATTAAGGTATCTACCAGCATATGAATCAAATGTCAGACTTCTGTTTGCCTTAGAACACACAGTCAGTTAAGGTCCCTACATGTAGTTCAAGTTCTCTGTTCATCAGAGAATTTATTTGATCTTATTTGATTGCTCTGTGCTTCTTAGGTTTTACTGGTCCACTTTCTTTCGGAGCCTTTTGGCACTTGACTGTTGTTGCCTATTCCCATGGAAATACAGATGGTATAACATCATTTGCAGATAGACATGGTAAAATTTTCTCTTAAAACCAATCTCCTTGAAAGGTCAAGGAAACAAAAAATTAGTACTCCATGATCTGGTTTAAATTTTCTGCACCAACAGAGCTTTGCCTCATTTACCCTAGCCTTGACTTCTTGCACTCAAACTCATTTTTTTCTTCAGATCGTCATTTAAAAATGATGTACAGTATATTAATAATAAGAAATTTGTAATCCATGTAAGAAATATTAATCATTTTGGTATCTTTGTACATGCATTTGTTGTTTTCAAGATGTCAGCAATTAACACGTTGTTACTGTGGTTATACGATCAGTGTTCATGGGAGAAATTGTCCATTCATTTGTTAGAGGAAAATTAATGCTTCATACCAGTAAGGTCCAATGGTTGCCATCTATGTTTATGGGGATGGCAATCTTTGATATGTCTTTAAAGTTGCCTGACCAGATCACTTGTCCAGCACCTGCACCCAACTGAACAAGCTGGTACATTGTTGTACCAGCCACAAACAGTTCCTTATGCGTGATGCAAAGTGTTGCCAAGTATGCATCAATGATCTAATTGGAACACAAAAAAATGAAAATAGTTGTATAAGTTAAATAAATAAGTATTTTCTAGTTGTGTGTTACTACTGCAACAAGGGCAATCAATGCACCCTCCCCTGCACCCACTAACTATCAACCCTGAGGAAACAGCCATATCTTTTGCAATCATTTCTTGACAGTTGAAGCAGTATAAATTAAGTAAAGTTGTCACATTACAAGTCTTACTGTGCCTGACAGCCATCCATGCCGAACTGAATCTGGTGGCGGCTTCTCTCCAGTCTCTGCAGAATAATGTCTCCACACATAGGGTGGAATCAAGGTCTGTAGATCACTGAGAGACACCGTTATGACTCCAAATGCTAGTACGGTTAATGATGGACTTAAACCACGTTTGCCCAGGTTTAAAATGCTCTTGAATGGAGTCTTCGATGAGTCTTCACTGATCCAAGACTTCAAAATAAAAAGTTTTAAACAAGTTATGCAATGTGTATGCGAACTAGTAAACACTTGCTGACAAACACTATGTGTACTCACACAAATGCGTGGGTAAATGCATATACTGTTATACATACGTACTATGTTACATACACACACACACACATACATGCACACACACACACACATACATATACATACAGACATACATATGTATGTACATAAATCCACGCACATACACACATACTGGTACATGTACATACATACATACAATCACACACTCATACACACATGCATACATACATTGTACATACATACATACATGCATACATACATACATACCGTATTTTTTCGAATAAGCGCATTCTCTCCAATAAGTGCCCTCTCTCGAATAGGCACCCCCCTAAAAGTCCAAAAACTAAATAAGTTCCTCCCCCCAAATGTACTAGACTCGCCGTGAAATCACTGTTTATTATTACCACATAATTGGCTTACATAATTAATCATTGACTTACTATCTGGCTTGCAGTCTACTGAGAATACCGGAATTTTCCTTAAAGCTTCAACTTCAATGTCCATATGGGCGCAAAGATCTTTCATCTGCAAAATCTCGTTCTCAAATTTTGTCACAATAGCTCTCTTCGGTGCTCGAACAATGAATGCTCCCGGGACAACAAGTCCTTTCTTAAGCTTTCTTGGTCCTGTAACTTTTACTTCGTTATCATCACAATGAATGCTCCCGGGACAACAAGTCCGTTCTTAAGCTTTCTTGGTCCTGTAACTTTTACTTTTACTTCGTTATCATCACAATGAATGCTCCCGGGACAACAAGTCCGTTCTCAAGCTTTCT
>JANSTQ010141517.1:0-12807 GCA_026167885.1 Bergia puertoricense
ATTAATCCACAATTCTCAGGTTCATTGCATAGATCTACATACGTTTAATCTGCAAAAAATACTTTCAAGTCAGTTTAGTTATAATTTTTTGCTCAATTACTGTTGGCATGGAGCTACTTTTTATGTAACTATGCAAGGGCTGGTTCTGTTGGTAACAAGAGACTCAAACTTTGGTGTGTTGGTCATCAATTGTACTAATTGGTTGGATAATGGTAGCTCTTTCTTCGAAAGGCTGATTTTAGAGAAAATGGTGGTTTAGAGTACCATACCCCCTTAAGTAACTTATCCATAAATGGATAAGAAATTAATTAGATAAGATATTAACTAGTTTACTTCTTTCTCAGCTGTCACCTTCCTTGTTTTCTCTTGCTGGCTGATATTCTGACATTTCTGGCCTCTATCAACAAGGCCGTCAGAATTTTTTTTAGTAAATAAAGAAAGTGTGAAAAAGTTCTAGATTGGTATAAGCCTTATTCAGACTAGGCTTTTTTGGCGTTCCTGGGACTGGGGGGGGGGGAGCTGAAAGTGCCCGCGGCCTATATCTCCAGAACTATTAAAGGTATTAATACTAAATTGCCATGGTAAAACATTAAGTAAAAACAAATTTAATGATTTATTGTTTTGTCAGCTATGACGCCATATGACGTCATGAATCCGCCATCTCGAAATTGCCTGGCGGCCATCTTGGATATTTTAGTGACGTCCAAAAGTGTCCCAGTGAACGTAAAATGACTGGAAATTTGTTGAGATGGATTGCAGAAAGCAAATTTCACAAAATCCAAACACATAGAATGAGCAAAATTCGAATAACCAAAGATAATTCTGAAAATGGAAGGAAAAAGGGAAGACCTGTCATTCAAAAAAGGGTTGCTATGGAAACGGGGTAATTAGTGAACACAAGTTTGACACACCAAAATGTTCCTCGAGAAAATTTAAGAAAAAGCCACAGAATCCTGGCCTAGTATATGAAATAGTTCTTTCGCTAGAAGGGTTGAAAGTTGGCGCGGGCACTTTCAACCCCCCCAGACGAAGCTAGTTAATAATTCAATACCACAAAACACAAATAATTCAACAAATTTTTCATTGCGTTTATCGCGCGCGCTTTGCCGTTCCAAATGAGAATTTAGTGTTGACTCATAAAATAGATAAAGCTCCTCTGAGCTATTTTTGTATCGAGATAAACAGACTCTTGTCTTAAAAAGTGTCCGCAAAGTTCACATTCGCCATCGGTACTGCCTCGGGCAAATGTTCACTTTTCGGACACTTTTTCAGCCTCGGACCTGTATAGCGCGTAGACGGGGTTTATTCACTAAATATTATGTCTGAACTTGGAAAAAATGGAAAAATCGGAGAATTATCTGGGCTCTGGAGGGGTTAATAGCGAGACGGAATTCCCCTTACTAACATATTAGCTAATTTAATTCTATTGAGGTGTGGATAATTGGACAAAACTGAGCATCAAGGATGTTTGCTTTGGCTCAAAGGAAAGAAGCTACGGACAACTCTTTTTTCCCCGAGGAGGTATTGTCACTACGTTTCTGCTGGAACATCTTCATGGCAAGGTCAGCTGTGACGTAACTTATGGAAGTCTGACAGAGAGTAATTGGGGGTGTGGCCGCCATCCAGTCTCCAATGTTTATGGATTAAATTCTCTAAATGTCTTCATCACCAATTCGGCAAACCAACCCATCGTGCCTCGCGACCCCACGTGGCTTAAGGCGAGTGGAGGCTGGTACGCTTTGACCGGGTTCAACTCAAATTCCGCGTACGTTGTCATGGAGACAGGCACGCTGTACAAGGCTGTGAAAAACGATGAGCTGCGTGTCTGGTATGGGGAAGATTTGAAGAGTTGGGGAACCAATGATAACAGTGGCCGTGCGTGCGTTAATGTTTACGCGTTGTTTATGAGCCCGCAATGAATGCTTGACTGGTTGATCACATGTTTGAGAACTTCAAACAAGGTGATCGGCAACCGCTACGCAAAGATTCGTGGGGTTTTTACTGTCTTTTTATAATTATTTATTCTCTCAGCTTATACATGTATTTGTGAGTGAGGTGATCTTTTGATCAAAAGATAAGCTAACAATTGCATCGTTTTCTCTCAGCTATTCAGCTATGTTATGAAATGAACTCTACTGAGTTTGTCAGTCTTTTAGGGCTAAAGTGGCAAATTTAATTAAACACATTGAAAAGCATATTTTTGCTTGACTTAACCCTACCCAGGCTGAAATTTTTTGACCTGAAAATGGCTGGGGGGAGGGGGCAGGAAAAGCCCGCGGCCACTTTTCTCAAGCATTAAAGCTATACCAACCAAACTTGGTATACTAATTAATTAAGGCATTACCAGATGATCAATTAAGTAATAAACCTTTTGTAACGTCATATGACGTCACAGGACGCCATTTTGGAGTTCATGGCCGCCATCTTGGATTTTTGAAAAGTCCCATAAATCAGCGAAAAAGTTTAAAATATGTTTGAAAACATTGAAAATACATTTGAAAACGCCCAAAATGATAATTCTCATGCAAGAACAGAAAATTTTCCAGACCTGTCACTGAAGTGGTTGCCACGGCAACAGCTTAATTAAGTGGGACAAAAACAGCACGTCAAATGATTGGGAAAATTTTGGGAAAAGTCACCAAATATCGTTACCGTATCTACAACGTCTGCCGAGCTCTAGTGGTTTGAAGTTGGCGCGGGCACTTTCTGCCCCCCCCCCCCCCCCCGGGGGCCAGATAGGGTTAATAAGTCGCTAAAAAGTGACCACGTCATCATGACGTCATGAAATTCCCAGTTTCGTCAGTATTTTTCGGGGTTATTTTTGCTCAGATTTTTTTATGACAAATTGGTGTAAATGCGATATTTACTTAACTGTAGACTTTGTTTTCAAGTTTGGCGATCCAGCAAAGAAGGAAAAGATGCAAAATGCTGAATACATTGTTAGTTTTGGGTTTCTACACTTTTTCTTTAATACCTTGTCTCCCTGTGTAATCTTCTGTTTCGGCATTTACAAACTCTGAAATCACACTAACTGAGTCTTTTGTTATCTTTCCTTTTCTACATGATTATGACATTGTTTTGCTATTTTAAGCATAGAAACAGCATATAAAACAAAGAACAAGAAAAAGCACATTTATATGATGGGGGCCGCCATCTCGGAATCCCATAATGCACTATGTTACCCAGATTTCAATGCAGTTAATTTTTTTTTGTTTTGGTTTTTTACTCATGAATTATCAAAAAATTTTAAAAAATGGTCTGCATTATTATCTTGATATTCAAAACTGAAAACATTCAACATGTTCAAAATATTCAAAATGGTGACAAGTTTATAAAGTGACGAACGTTATAATTGCAACAGTCAAAGCTGTGTTATAGAATTATTTTCATTAAACACTAGTTAAAAATGCTCAGACATGTCTTCTAGAAAAACCTAACATGAAAAAATGAAATTCCTGAACAACTCTGCCAACTTAATCCGACCGACTCTGCCAATGTACAAAAGCAAAGGAAACTATACCAAAATGCATTGCAGTCAGCTTAATTAATACAATAAGATAATATAATTAGTGTGAAACGTTGTCCCTACTGTTAAATAAGGTTTTACAACATTTTCATGTGCATTTCAACCTCTAAATATGCCGCTTATCTTATGTAGCCAAAATAAAAACAATGTTCTCAAAAATGGTTGCCATGGCAACAACTTGTCACCTACCTGACCAAACAACAATGGAAAATGATCGCTATAAGATTTAAGGAAAAGTCAGTAAATTTCGTGTTTCTAGACTCGTTGTAAGGAGAGAAAATTACAAACGACCATGAGGGGGGCCACTATGCCCCCTCCCCCCCTAGTCTCGACCATTATTGAAACAGATGTAAGTGTTTACAGACTGCTGAAATTATATACAAGTGAATGGAGGAGTAAGCAAAAACTGAATAAGTGCATGTGAAGTTCATTAATGTGTTGCAAGGAGTGAGAAAAATTACAAGGATGGAAGGAAATGCACTAATTAACTAAACAATACAAGCTGTTTGGCTGCTTTGATTCTTGTTTTTAACTCGAATAATAAGTCAAGCAAGAATATGCTTTTCGGGGTTGTATTTGTTTTGTATTTCCTCCACTTGTCGGTGGGTAATGGTTTTCTTTGGAAGATGATGCTTCAAAATAATATTTTCCGATAACGTTTGATAGGTGTAACTTGGTTGTTTTAACTATCTTTTACACGGCTTTATGAATTTGTGCATGAATATCAGGATTATGACAATAATGATGATGATAATAATAATAATAATAATAATAATAATAATAATAATAATAATAATAACAATAACTCAAATAATAATAAGCAAGGATAACAAAGTATTTCAACAAAGTTTTATTCATGTTTCAATACACTCTAATTAAAGGCATGCTTGCTTCAATAACGAAAGAAATCCTAATATTTACTTATTTTAACACACTGAAATTGGTGCGTATCTTTAGTTTCTCATGGGCTAAGCTAGAAATCATGATGTCAGTCAATTAAGAGTTCGTGAAACCCATAGATGGTGATCTCTTTACGATACTGCGTAGAGAACCGAGAAAATTTTTACAACTAACTGCCTGCACAGTAACCAATCTCAAACTTTAAATCCAAACTAATCTTACTCGGTTGTATCCCAACAAAATTCCTCCAAACTGCTCTTCGAACATAGCTTGGGTCTGCTTCATATCAGATAACTGATACCACCTTGACCTGTGACGTGTTGCGACTGCACTACCAGACTCCTCTCTTGTCTAATAACGTTTTAAGAGTTTTAAAATGCTACAGCCTGAAAACTCCAAAGTGAAAAATCGCCCTTAGAAGATCCTAATTAGTTGTCTAAAACATGCTGTTTTGCTTATCAGCAGACCTTATCTATGTTTAAAGAGGCATTTTGGAAGTTGTTGTTGCTTTTTTAAAATAAATGCAACGCTGGTTAGGCTATTTGTAAAAAGCAATTAACTAATATAAACATAGTTTAAACTGACAACAAAAAAGCTAACTAAATATTTTAAGCATATCATCACTAGCTTATGACAAAGCCTAGGATTAAACGTAAAACAAAATAACCCTTCAATAAGGGATATACACTGAAAGCACTCATTTGTTATGTGGCCTGCACATCTGAAAGACAGAAAGACATACAAGTGAAAAGGTTAGCACGATAGTAACTATCACAAAACCGTTTGCCTAGATTGTAAGTTCTTTTCATTTTCTTTTTACTTTGTTCTTCTGCTACTGATCATAATGTAGTCTGCATGTATATTTAATTTTTAACAAGCTTTTTACCAAGGTAACAAGCTTAATACTAATTTTAAAAAATCATGTACATTTGTTGATTAACTAATGAAACAAAAAAAATGTTCCAAAACCTATTTCTGGTGTGTTTCTCTTTTGTTTTTTGTTTTATTTTGTTTGCCATATACGTGAACTTTAGAAATAAGCTCAAGGGCTTATGTATGGCCGGTCACAGTGTTTGCCGACTTTTCCGGGCTTTTTGCTTCTTTGCGAGTGTGTTTGAAAAGTATGGGACCCAAAAATTTAGGATGGAAAGTTATGTTTTGTCGCATTGGTTTACATAAATGTCAAATTTTCGTTGTCTTACCTATTTTTTGGCTGCTTCCTTTTCCATGGCAATCAGCTTATTGACAGTGTCAATCATGTTCTGAACTAGCTCGTACTCTGGACGTCCAATCCGGTGAAAGTTTGAGATATCACACGTGTCCACAATTTCAGTGTGCTCCCCGTGAGTGCCCCGCACCTGGCAACCCATACTCCGCACCATGCTGTCTAACGGTTTCAGACCCTGGGTCTTGAACAGTGTGGGCAGCACGATATGAACCCCGCCCCTCAAGCCAGTACCAATATTGGACGGACAGCACGTGATCATGCCCAGATGCTCGTTACTCAAGAAGGCTTGATCGTTTCCAGTGATCTTCTTGATGCCTTCTTCGATGGCCTTTAGTAGTTTCATTGAATCAAAAAAAAAGAATGAGAATTTGATGAACGGTTTCTGATCTTTGCAAGTATTTGTTACCTTTGTCTGGTTGTCAATTTGTTATTGCATTGGTGGATAGTTATGAGATACGAATAACGGAAAAACGTATCGGAACTTATTAAAATCGTAAAAGCTACCAGATAAGTTCTTTATAACTGGGTGACTTTCTGACTTTGGTGAATCAAACTGGCAACTTGGCTGTCCGATCTCGAGTTAAAGTAACCAGTGTTTTTAGCGTTTAACTTATTATAAAAGTTATTGTGAAGGAAGCTATAGTTTTCCAGTTTTTCTGGCTAGAAATGTATGTTCTTTTATTGCTGTAAGAGTCAAGCTTATACTAAAAATTATAACTGAAAATTATATAACTTTTTTTTTTTAAAAAATTAGTTACATTGGACATTTCAAATGAGCTTTTCTATGCACATATTTGGTTTTTAGTGGTTGAAATATGCAAACAAGCTAAATACATAAAAACCAATAATGAAAATTTTCAAAGTGTCTTGAAATTTTGCATTATGACGTTATTTTATCAATCTTGTAAACATGGCAATTAGCAGATCACCACGTGACCAGAAGCTATTTGGCCAATTGTCAATCATGCCAAATCATAGGGGAGAGGGGGGTGGGATTCTCCCCCTCTTGCCTGCATATGTTTGGCCAGAAGGCTTTCCAGTAAAGGGTTAATTAATGTAGTGATCCTGTCCTGCTGAGCTCAATTTACGTATGTGAATAATTGAAGAAAATTTACAATTCAGTTTTAATTTGCTACGCCGTGCTGAGAAATCTGCGCTCTGCAAAACAAGGAATTTAAGGTGCGGTTGTTATTTACCGCCTTGGGGAGTCGGTTGATTTTGGGTGGAGGATAACACGGCTTCCATAAGAACAGAAAATAGGATCGGTTATAATTATTACACACAGTTTATTTTGAATGGGATCAGGTGAATATCATGATGTCCCCCCCCCTCCCCCCTCCCCCCCAAACACACATATATACACACACACACAAGCAATGAATGCCTTTACCTCAACACCTCGGGCAAGACGGCCAAACACGGACTTGACATCTCCACCTTTTTCCATACTGATGATGCGGATGTGATCACCCTCGTTTATCCACAGAAGGAAAGTCTTGTCCGCGTTGTGAAAGATTCCACGTCCTGCCGGCCAGAAGTTGTGGTAACCGGAAGCTGCTTGAAAGCGGTCTCCAGGTCTAAACAGGAAGTGATCAGCGACTAGCTGCTTCTTCTGTTCGTCTGACAGCGTGGCCAGAGAATAATAGGTCCCGGCTAAATCTCCTTCTAGTGTCTCGAAAACCTGAAGGAGTTTAAGACAAAAAAGGAAAAATTAATACAGTGGTAAATGGAGCACTGTCGGTCTCCACTGGTACCAGCTTTTAGATCTGATGAAACGCCGACGTAAATTTAACTTTATTTACTTCCAAATAAGATAGATCATTTACATCTTCAGCCGGGCTTAAGTGACGCAACTTTTTCTATGACCATTTGTTATGTTCGAAACTATATATGCGGTATCCAAAATTAAAACTCCTTCAGGTTTTTAGAGTGCTCAATGGCCTCATTGGTCAGAGCCGAATAACAAACTTTAACTTTAAGTTTCTGGGGATCCTCCGTCTTCAAAATGTAATTATTTATATTAAATAGAAGAAACCTAGTGACATGAAAAAAATTTTGCTTCCATAAAACTTTCTTTTTTTCTGCTTTGCGCGCCAACTTTATCGAGGGACATTTTCCTATAACAAAGAAATACATAAGAATAGAAGCCGTAGCACAATACCTTGATCATCAGTTTTTCTATCGCTAGTCGCTGTTCTTTAGTGCTGCTTGGGTTCAGGGGAAATCCAAACAAATTTCGCGCAACTCTAATCCGAGTTGATTTGATCATGCTCTTATCCTCAATATCGCCAACCAGCTTAGCAGGATCGAGGTCTGTGACGTGTTTCCGGTCTGCGCTATATCCTCCATGATAGTCTTCAATCAAAGGGTCGAATATCTTAGCGAAGTCGGTATATGACTCGATATCTCCCGCGTGTATCCCCACAAGAGAGTCTTCATTCATGCAGCCTGTGTTGATGGCCTGTGCTAGGGTCCAGTGTCCCGTGGCGGTCTTATGATCCTTCAGCTCGTCCCAGATCTTCCGCGTGAGATATTTAGCCATAAGTGACTTGTTGTTCTCGCTAATGACTGGGTATTCATTCTTGGCCAAGTTTGGGTCCATAACCACATCATACTGCTCTTGAGCCATGTCTTCTTCACTCTGAGAAACAAAAACGAACAGCTTTTAGGGGCGGGCAATTCTTCTATTTTGATCAAACACAAGAGTGTATATCTCCAACTTGCACGACACTCTATTCGATTGCTTCTTAATAACTTTGGGGCTAAATTAATTTTCTTAGAAAATTTATAGCAAAATAAATGAAACTGTAAAAACAAAACAGGAGAAAAGAGAGCCGAAAAAAGTTTTAAATGGCGCAGTTTTGATGATTCGCAAAGCAAGTATGATGAGAATGTGTATGTTTGGTTTTCAGATCTGTCAGACGCAGTCATCCGTTTGGTTCAGTTTCCAAAACGAGGTTCCAAACTTGTTTATTTGCAAACCGGCAAAACGTTTACGGCAAAAGTCTCAAAGACAAAATACTTTTGAATACGGGCTTGACCAAACTGTCACTTGAAACTGTAAAGTCACTTTGGAGCTGAATTAATCGGAGAATCATAGTCCCAGGGTAGAGCTGGGATTCACTTCAGTACAAAACTCACTTTTGTCTTAACTGCAAACTGGCAGTTGTATGTCGAAATTCCAGAATGCACGAAGAAACTTTGAAATAATCCAAACAGGACGGCATTTCGATCAGTGGGGATCTCCTCGAACTTGCCTTTTTTATTTAGTTATTCTGGTTTGCCTTCGATTATTTGGGAAATTATATATTGTTGTTCTTCTTCTCTGGGTCTAAGCCGGATTCATGGTAAGGCTGGTGATTTTAACAACTTCAATCTTCGGTACTTGCCACCGCGTTCTATCTTCAAGAGAGTGCATGTTTTTCCTGAGAAAGGAATGGTTTTAAAGCCTTCTTGTTTCTGAGGTTATAGCTACCACATTTCATCTTCAAGAGAGAGCATGTTTTTCCTGAGAATGGAATGGTTTTAAAGCTTTCTTGTTTCCGAGGTTATAGCTAAAGGTATGTTCTGCTTCATGGTTTTCATGAACTCTGACTTCTCAGCTATCAATGTTTTCGTCTTGGTTGCATGTAATGCGGATTATGCCCACTTCTCAAAAACCTTCACCAGACTTACAGTGCTCCATAATGTTTTGCGTTCTTATTAACTGAACCGCTTTTTAGCAACTTGATCAATTTTTTTTCTGCCGAAGCTTTAAAAAAACTTGAAAATTTCATATGCTGCTCTCCGCTGGAAACTTGGATGAAGTCGTACGCTAAACTTGTTGCTATGGTAATTTTGTAAGTGCCTATTCGAAATTTCAAACTAGAGGGCTAATACAGATAATTGGGTCCCAAATCTGGTATTACTTTGGCCACTATGTTATTAAATAGAGAATAACACACGAGTGTGGGGAGATATAGAATTTATCTTCGAGTGTTAATGTTAATATCTCACGAGTGAGAACAGCGCTTCTAGAACTCTAATCGACAATCAACATACTTATTACCCGTATTTGTTCAGTTTCGAATTAGTTTACTCCTCTTGGTGAGCTTGTTAAGGAATTTATGTCATATGACGTCATACAGAGGTGTTATTATACCTACCCTTTCTGATACTGGTGTTGCACTGGTTTTGTTGTTTTTACGGAACCCGAAACACGAACACATCTGATAATACCTAGCTCGGAAATGAAAAGAAATCAGCCTATCATCAATGAACATTGATTCAGTAAACAATCGATGCAAAAATTATCTTTGAAGGTTTAGCAGCGTGGGCCATGAAAGGTCAGCTAAATGTAACCTAACAGAGAGTATTACGTATAGTTATCAAGTCTGATAACGCAAGTCAAGATCAATACCAAACTAACAGTATTCAGCAAGCCTACATGCACTCTTCAAGCAGCTTGCACCGTTATGTTGGAAACTAAGGTAGTTAAAACATTACAACTTTACAAATTGCCTTCACACGATGCGACATTTTAAAAGACATCGATGTTGGATTTAAGCTAGCTTAGGGCCCCGTCATATATTGTTCAGTTATGTTTTATGGAACATACTGTTTTTATGTTTAATCTTTCTATAAAAACAAACCAAAAACATACACACAGAATGAAATAAACTAGAAACGTTTTTTTTTATAAATTTTGGAAACGGAAAGAAGCATTATTTTGGTATCACGATTGGGCTTATGATAAGAATCTGGATTTAAACTGTATAGGTAGCCTACGAAAAAATTTCTAAGACCAAAAATCGGTGTTTTTTTTTTCTCTAAAGCGGCTCAAACTGATGTCGAGGTATTAAGAGCAAAATACTCAGTTCCCCCGAAGTATCCTCACAGTCAACTGTTCTATCTTTAAAGTCAAATGTCTTGAAACAATTTTCCGCACGAATTAGGGAAATACCAAAGATTGCAACGCGGTCAATTTTTGGTCTATCCCCATAAAATTTATAAAACAATAAGTATTTAAGGAGGCCCCGTTTAGACTTCGCATTTCACATTCCTACTTGGGTCTACTCAAATAATTAAATTTGGCTTTTGTCTAGACGTGGATTTTAATAGAGTCGCACTTAATTTCGTGAGCAAGCTTTCTAGTACCATTCCCAGGCCACGCTCTAATTTCGAAGTATTCCTCGCGGTAAGTCGTTTATACATTTCCCAGTTCATTCGTATTAACAGTAAAAAACGACTTACTATGCAAGTGGCACAAAGTTACGTTCTAGCAAAGAGAAGACGGCTTTCGGGAGTTTTCTTATTTTACTATTATTAATGCCAACAACACGAAGACCAAGACACACAAGGGCGCGGTTCAGGCGCCAGAATCCAAATGTACAAAGTCAAAGAAGACGGCCACGAAAATGTTTTTCTTTGGACAGTGCAATTCGTGATTGCGTAACTGCAGAATACAGCACAGGTCGTCCAAGCGCTAGCTTTGGGTTCGTGTATAATCGAGTTTAAGAGACGTTGTATGGCGAATTAATCTTGGTACAATTATTCAGCGAAATAAAATAAAATGACACTAATATAATTTAATGTCGAACCTACCCGTTTGTCGTCCCACTTTGTTTTCTATTTGTTCATTCGCGGCTATTCTGTTCACTATTGCACAAGATTTTCCCCGTCGACGAAGTTCCCCCCCCCCCCAGCAATACCGATTTCGGCTTAACCGACAACAAGATCAAAGACTTGGTGGGGGAACCGTGCTGAAAATAATAATACCAAAACAATAAAAGCTCCCAGAAGCCGTTTTCTTCATTCTTGAATGTATAACTATGTGCCACTTGCATAATGAGTCTTCTTCTGTTGATACGAATGAGCTGAAAAATGTATAAATGAAGTACCGCGAGAAAAGCCGCGAAATTAAAGCGTGGCCAAGGAAAGATGCCATAAAAGTCGTTCACGAATTTTAAAAATGCAATTAGATTCGGCACGTGTGGTAGCGACGGTACGTCTAAAACCAGCTAACTCACGTCCCGGCAAAATCGCTATAGAACATTCATTTATAGTTTCCTTATTACGGCCTTATTCCTCATTTACACGCTTCAAATCGTGGTATTTCTTTAATGAAAACAAAACAATAATGACGTAGGCACGAGTTGAGAAAACAAACTGTGCCGAAATTAATAAGCTAGACGGCAATTGACGGCATTTCGTTAAACGAAAATCTTCGGGTTGGAAACAACATTCATAATTGCAATACAGCTAGTGGTTTTTCCAAAATTCATTTTCGCAGTCAGTTAGAGAATTGTAAAAGTCTTCTTCGGATAAATAGGTTTTATGGGTATCCGACAAGTGATATTAACGTAGATATGAACTGGCTGATAATTGAAAACACCGCTAAGAGTGAACACGGAAACCTTATAAAAACGTCCCGAAAAGCATTATTGGTTGCATGATTCACTCACAATGACTGAAATGTCTCCAAAACAAATAAAAAATAAATTAATATAGAATAACTTGTCTTATACACGTGTTTTGGCTTTATAAGAACAACTCAATAAGAAAATGAGGCTCAAGTCGTTCAATATTTAAGAACAATTTTTAAAAGAACAATCTGAGACTTAGAAGACTGGAAGCCACTGACAGTATTTTAAGACGAAAGAAATCAAAGGGCTAGGAGCCAACTCATTCATATTTGGGTTATATTTTCTGTGAGCATGCATTTAGTAAATCCAATATCGTAATGACTAATGCTGTAATAAAGAAACTGAGAGTGTATATACTAAACAAAACTGCTGAACTTCAATGATGTGGGAGACTTCAACTTGATTGCGTGAACTTGAATAAATATAAATATAGACAATTGGATTAAAATACCCAATTAGGAGAAGTTGCAAACTGACCGAAAGTGGATTTCTGTGATTTTATAATCACAACAAGAAAGAGCCGTTTATATTTTTGTTATAATTTTTGATAATTCACTTCAATTTGTCTACTAATCATGTGCAGAAATTGTTCTGTTGACTATATGTCGCATATCAGTTCCCGGAATGAGGAACAAATAACTTTTTACTCGGGCTAGTACGTAGTACGTCAGCATGAGTTGTAAAAATTGCTCTGTTTTCCGACCCACTAATTTTGATAATCAAACGGCAATCAAAGTCAAACTGGGGGG
>JANSTQ010141528.1:0-10092 GCA_026167885.1 Bergia puertoricense
AACGTGTATGAAAGGGTAAAAAGTGGATACGCACCTTTGCTTGGTAACAACGTGTATGAAAGGGTAAAAAGTGGATACGCACCTTTGCTTGGTAGCAACGTGTATGAAAGGGTAAAAAGTGGATACGTACCTTTGCAGTCAGCACACTGCTTCCTACTTGGGAATACTTTACAAAGTAAGTCTTCTCCACCTACAAAATATGTCAGAGGGAGCGACAATGCCATTGCTATATAATTTTAATTGTTTGAGATTACTGTTTCAAATCATCGTTTAAAACAGCCGCTCGTCACCAAGCCTGATAACAGGGTAACAGTACTATTTGTTTATGGAAACAAGCTGCTTTGATTTATTTTGACTAACCACGTGATCGGACATTTACCACGTGCTTGGAGTAAACCAATCAGCGCGCACTTTTAGGTCTGCCCAAAAGGCACCATCCCAGAACACGCTGCGAGATTAGTAACGATCGCTGTTGTTTTCTCGTTTTGCTGAAGAAACAAATTTCGTAAAATGAAATATTAAACAGTTAAGTTCTGGTTATTACATTCAACAAAGAAGTTGCTTTTTGGCCACATCTACAACTTTAGCTGATAAATGTATTCAAACATAATGAGTTCTGATGGTACTTAGAACTGTTTTAAAACCAACGACTGAAATTTAAAATGACGGCCATTTTGAGACCATTTTGTACGCGCGCGGTTTTCTGGGATGGTGCCATATGATCAATTCAGTCAGGCGTTCCTCGCACGCAAGAGCCTATTATCTGGAAGCAATGATTGTGCACATTGTTTAATGTGTGTCCACAGATATATTAAACGGTTACTCTTGTTACATGCCAAGCAAATTTCGGATCAAACATAGAAATCTGACGGTTTGGTTTGGCTGAAACTTTGGTCTTCAACTAGTTGTTCACCTCAGTTTGGATGTTAACTTTTGTCTTTGCACGTGAATAATATCTCACTTGTAGATCACCCAGCGTTTGATCACTTGACTAATTCTACTGATCAAAATTTTACCTCTCCCAAAGTTGAAGGATCTACATTTCAAAACCGTCTACTTCATACTCTTTTGATATTTGTTATAAATTTATTTTAGACCAAAGTGGAGCTTTGTCCAGCGATTTTTGGAGGCAGCGTGGCTGAGCGGTTTAAAGCCCTGACTCGCAGCCCAGAGGTCCCGAATTCCAGACTTCTGCCCGCCGGCCACACTGGTGTATTTAGCCTTCTGGCAGTCTTCCTGCCAATTGTTTTTTTTTACACTTATAACTTATATTCATTATGATTTCTTGTTTATAACGTGGCACTGAAAAACCTCTTGTGAGGAGATGACATTAGAAAGTTTTTATTTTTTTTTACTTTGTAACTTGTGCAACTGACTGAATCTACCTATAGTAGCTATGCTTGAACTGGAAATTATTTTGAAGAATATTATATTAACTCGTCTGACTATCACCTGGAATCAATACATAAGCATAGTCAGAGCCCCCTAAGGCATGACGGGATTGACTGACTTTTAAAAACTAGTTTCCATATATATGTCGGGAAAATCCTAGATGATCAGAGTTTCACCGCTGTAAGACCGATCCAGACATTTACAACCTATGAGAACACTTCCATATGGATATTCCCCATTCAAGGATCAATTTAATAAAGCATTTACAAGTGTAATTTACAAGTGTAGCTATTGTTTTTAACCTCTGAAACAATAGCTACACTTGTAAATTACACTTGTAAATGTTTTATTAAATTGACCCCAGGTTTACAATAGAGACCTTCTGATTTAACTACGACTATGGTTTCGACTACGACAACGACTACGACTATGACTACTCGTAATGTTGACTATGAGATTTTCAGCAATTCTTGCAGTAAGAGGACTGCGACGAGATTTTGACTCGAAAACGATTTTGCATGATTTTGTCACGAGCTTGGTCATAGTCAAATCTGTAAGGCTCTAATTACAAACCAGGAGAGTCCTGAAACACCACATTCCTGATCATCTGGAATTTTTCCGACATAAAAAAAATTGGGCTATATATAACAACGAATAATTTGCTTTTTGAATACAAATAAAAATCTGGGGTTTTTTTTAAATTCTTCCTACAGACTAGAGTTGATCAACGAACAGTGAGACTAAAATATATACACAAGATATAGCAGTAAATTTCAGTACCTGTGTTTCCATCTCCTCAAGTCCAAACACCACAGAACTCTGGGAGGCAGCATCTGGGTTGGTATTGGGTGTGTCCATACAAACTAAGGCTGTTTGGTGAGACAACGGCACATTACAGTATAAAGTTACTTGACATTATTTCCGTAAAGAAGCTCAAAATACAATTTTAGCAAAACGAGAAACAACGACAAATAAGACGTTCTACAAAATTATCAAATATGGTTCTTTCTGTGTGTACCACAACAAATGTGAATCAACAATGCCTTCTCCAACCTAACCAATCAAACGAGGTAATTCTGTTGTAACGTTAATGAGTTGTGGTACACACAGAAGGACCCAAATACTGTTAGTATTGCAGTAAGTGGATCTGAAACTGAGGTGGATAAAGCCCTAAATCGACTCATGACAAGACTGTACTAAAGTAGTTTGCAATGTAACTATTCAAGAAAAGACACTGGAAGACTGTATTTCAAAAAAGCCAGTTTATTTTCTGCATGGGCAAGTTAGCAGATTGCGGTTCACACGACAAGCTTCAATACGGTATGTTTTTCGAGACCCACCAGACAGCTGTAAAAGGGGCTACCCGCTGAGTGACTGAGTACTTAGACAACCAAGTTGAAAAACTATATAAACCGTTAAAAGCTGACCCTTTGCAAAAGAAACAGGGGGGAAATTAGTTAAGAGCACATGGACGAGAGAATACAAGCCAAAGGACAAAGAAGTCAAATACAGTTTGAGAATAAAAGAGGATTTACATGAATAACATCGCCCAAGAAGCAGAAGAAGCAGCGAAAAAGAGAGAACAAAACACACTGTACACATTGACCAGGAAAATAACAAATAGTCATACAAGGAACGAAGTACCTATGAGGTCTAAAGATGGAAAGAAATAGCTACTGAAACGGACCAAAGAGAAAAATGAAAGGAGCATTCTAAATAAGTATTGAATATGGAAGGACCAGCTGAGACCGTACAGCAAATTCAATCAGAAGAGCTAGATGTTAACACTGACCTTCCATCAATTAGTGAAATTACCAAAGGTATAAAGAGACTCAAAAACGGCAAAGACCCAGGATTTGATGACATTCAAGCCGAAATTCTTAAAGTAGACATCGAAGCAATATCTACTGTCCCGTACCACCTCTTCCATAAGATATAGACTGAAGAAGAAATACCCAGTGATTAGCAAAAGGGCGTCAACAGTTAAGCTACCAAAGAAAGAAAACTTAAGATTATGTGACAACTGGAGAGGATTCACACTACTATCAGTTCCGGGCAAAGTCTTTCGCAGAATCATCATTGAGAGGCTAAAACAAGAAGTAGACAGGAAACTTAGGAAAGAGCAAGCGGGCTATAGAACTGGAAGAAGCAGTATATGACAGATATTCATACTTCGAAACATCATTGAACAATGCATAGAAAGGAACAGTACATTCTTTGTCAACTTTGTGGACTTCAGAAAGGCTTTTGACAGTGTCCACCGTGAAAGCCTCTGGAATATAATGACAAACTACGGAATTCCCGAGAAGGCAATCACTATGGTGAAGCTGTTCTATAATAACTTCACCTGCTCAGTGGAACATGAAGGGAAACGATCAGATTGGTTTAGTACACAGTCCGGAGTAAGACTGGGTTGTGTGATGTCTGGCCTTCTTTTCCTGCTTGTAATTGACTGGACGATGCAAAACGTCACAGAAAGAAAGCGCTGAATAAACTGGACAGGTTTCAAACACTGGAAGACTTGGATTTTGATGACCTAGTTCTCCTCTCAGCAACCAGCAAACAAATGGCAGTGCAAAACTGATGAATTAGTTAAAACAACAGCCAAGTCTGGGTAATAATTAGCAAGCCCAAAACGAAAGTAATGCACATGAAAACAGGCAACAACCAACAGCCAATCACTACAAGAGATGAAGAGCTAAAAGATGTGAGCAGGTTTTCATATTTAGGGTCAGAAATTGACAGCGAGGAGAGCTCCAAAACTGGTATCAACAATTGCATTGGAAAAGCACAATCTACATTTAACAAGTTGAGAAAAATCTGGGTATCAAATCAACACAGCAGAAAGATCAAACTGAAGACCTGCAGAACCAATGTGCTATCTGTTTTGTTGTATGGAGCAGAGTGCTGGAAAATCAACAAGAAAGATGGAAACAAGATCAATGCATTTGACAACGGATGTTTGAGGAGGACAATTACGATATTTTGGCCAAGAACCATATCAAATGTAGATCTCCACAGGGTAACTGAAATGCCAGCAGCTATGGACTATATTAAATGTAGAAGATGGCAGTGGATTGTACACATCTTGAGAAGATAGAGCACCGATGACACTCGAATAACGCTAACTTGGACACTGCCAGGAAGACGACAGCGGGGAAGACCAAAGGATACATGGCGGAGGATGGTAGACAAGGATCAAAACCAGTTTGGTTGGAGGAGTTGGGTAGAAGCTACACAGGTTGCAAAGAACGAAAAAGAGTGGAGAACCTTTGCTAGTGCCATATGCGACACGTGGCACTGAAGGAAAATGATGATGATGACGTGTACAAGAGCCTGAATGTAAAGCTTAATCCTAAATGCGGAGACTGGTAATTTGGTTCTGTTGTATTACTATATGCCTGTTTGGAGGTCTCAGAAGCAAATAATAATAATGATGATGATAATAATAAAACCGTTCTAGCGCAGATACATGGTTTTAAGTGAAGATTTGAAATTGGGTATAGAAGATGATATGATAGTTTGGGGAATAGAGTTCCAAAGTTCAGCGGCTGCATAGGAGAATGATCTTTGTCCATAAGAAAACGTTCGAACATTAGGTATGATTAGTAAGAATTTAGAAGAGGAACAGAGCTGTCTTAGAGGCTTGTAGAGTGTTAGGAGGTCGGTGAGTAATCGGGTGCTTCTTCATTCAAAATTTTATAAGTCAGTAAGGCAATTTTAAATGAGATCCGGTCTTGGACAGGGAGCCAGTGGAACCGCCTCTGAGAGTTTGATTCCGGTTATCAAATAAGGATCCTCTTTCATTTTTTTCATGTGGTTGTGATAGACAGCCAATGTTTTATTACTGTGTCTCAAAAAAAGGTAGAAATACAAAAACTTTAGTTGGTCTAAAAACTGAAATCATTACCTAATTTTTGAAACAAGATTTTGACCTTTAATCTTAAATTTACTTTTTTTTGTTTACAAACACATGCACTCAAAGCAAACTTTCATTATTTAACATTTTTGAATGCTTCAAGGCACAGTCGAACATGCAACTAAATTTAGCCAAGGAACCACAAATACTTCAAGGAAATCACTTACTGCTTCCAACGTGGTGAAGTTCCTGTCCATCTTGCAATCCTAACCATATTCTAATTAAAGATAACGTTAATGATCATTAAGCACTGCTCTCTTATTGAGTAATAATAATGACAATAATACTAACCAACACTTTATTACAAAACCTAACCATCCGAAATGACGGAAATGTTACCATTACTGTTCCTCTTACTACTACTATTTATATTGTTATTGCTATTAATTTTATTGCTATTGCTGTGTTTCATTAGTACTAAACAATTACCTTTGCAATTATTGATATTATTATTAGTAGTAGTAATTAATATTATATATTAATATAATATTAATATTAATTCATATAATAAGTAGTATTATTAATATTATTGTTATTGTTGTTGTTTTTAGCTGCAGAGGTCTATCAAACTCTTCTATTTTCTTTAACATGATGTTTTACTTCCTATATATTCTTGTTAGATGATCTTCCAATCTCGCAAGGTTTTACCTTAGATCCTTGATTTTTGTCTCTTCTAAGCTCTTCACAGATAGCTGGACTTTGTAAAACTCATTCACCAGTGCTGGAGGATCGTGTTGAAGGGAGACCTCAAGTCGCGGAGCACGAGGGTTAATCCTTACATTAAACGAAAAAACGTCAGTAGAGAGACACAGTGCAAAGCAAACAGAATCTCTAAACAAACCAGGAGGCAGAGACACATAGTGTGTATGACAAAAAGGCGATAGCAAAACGGGAAAAGTACTACCTAATCATTCTATTTCATCTAATTAAGAAATCAAAAAAGATGCCAGAAAAATTAGTACTTTTACCAAGTTTGAAGGCGTTTGGTTGGATATCAACCAGACCAAAATAGATGGCGGCCTGTACATTTAACCATTTAACAATTAACTCCGAGCGCACGGAAAACCTGAAAATGCTCATAAGAATGCACAGAAAGGATCTAAAACCTTCAAACCTTGCACACACAATATTGTTAGTGCATGGACGAGTTTCCCAAAACAGTGGTCTTCAACGAGTTAGGTTCGCAAGGCATTGTGGTCAAATGTTCAGCCACCATCTTTTTCGATATAGTGGATTACAGATGTGGTAGCATTTCAAAAATTAATTGGCCAATGAAAACTAATGTCATGTTTCTCGCATGTTTCTCGCCAAACAACTTCGGAAAGTCGGCGAGGTTTTTTTTTTCATTTTTCATTATTATTTTTTACATTTAGAAAATATGGTCAGTTTCAAGACAAAAAAATCCCTTCAATCATAACCCTTCATGAAAATTAGCTCCCCCAAGAATGAAGCAAAGAAAACGTCCTTTGAACAATAAAAACTCCTAGCCCGGGGGTTTTGAGTTGAGACTGCTGTACGCTAAAATATACCTTGATCAGACGATATATTTGAAATATGAATGACGAAAAACATGTCAGTTTTCACTGGCCTAAATAAGAGAATTCAGTATGGTTTAAAGTCTCTTATTATAGTGATTTGTGAAAGTTCACCACACGCTCGTTATTCAGTCAAACTCTGCTAAATTTGGTAAACTCACAACTTTTGAAGTCGTCTTTCTTGTGATGGCATTCATCATTTCAACAGATTAATTAATCTAGATTACTTCAAACTCGAACCCAGTCATCGTTTTGTTAATTGCCATTTCACAAGGAATCACATAACAGACACACAGTGTACGTGACATATTCTTCAGGAGTCACACAGACACTAAGTGCACACAGACAAACACATGCCGATACATTATACCTGTAACAGTCTGAAGGTGACACACACACATACACACTCACTGTATACTTGGTACACTTTGCAGAGTCTCCCAATCAATTAAATCCTCTTCATCTGCCGTTTTTGTGGTGTAGTTAACGAAAGTATTGGTTGTGCTGGCCACATCACCACCTCCTCCACTCCACCTTAGAATGGCACACCGTGTCTGACTGGAGCCAAGCTCAAGTGCAATTGCTGTTACCTGAAATCAATTAGCAGAGATCATTCGTTATTGGGTAAGCTTTGTAAATCTGTTGGCAACTCCATTCATAACTGTACTTTCGCATTTTTAGAGTTGCAACACAAGGAGTCTGGTTAAACAACATTAAAAAGGAAGGAAATCTGAATTATATTCTCGTCAGTGACCTCTTTTGAAGTTAACCGTATTTTGTCAAACAAGCGCCCTCCTTCAAATAAAAGCCCACCTTGTTGAATAAACACAGGACTGGAAAATGAAGCAACCCCGCTTCAAACTCTTTTCCTACCTTTTATACCTTAAAATCGCAATAGTACAGAAAAATCACAAGGACATCACAACAACTCAAACAGGTCGCATTTTTTAAAACATTGCAATTAAACAACAAGCCTGGATTTAAAAACATTTCTCTGAGTTATTTAACCTTCTCTTTAGTTTGTTGCACAACTCAAATATTGCCACTAAAACTTGAAGTATGGGCTAGAATCCTCTAATTTTCGAAATAACTGTAATAGAGATTTCACAACAGATAGCAATAGTCAACAAATTCTCGGACAACACTTTTGACACAACATCTTGAAGGTCGCTCCCTGCGAGCACATAGAATTCTAAACCTTCTGCTTATCTCTGTGGCCCAGCACATCAAAAAAGTTTGTAAAAGTACCCGGATTCATATTCATAAAAAACACAGTTTTCTTTGAAAAGTGTTTCACGGAAACCTGTCGGATTTCGTACCTATATCTAGTTTCTAGAGACACTGTCAATTATCGGGAACACTTGCATGATCCCCGCCAATCGATATACATTAAAATACAAAATTAAAAGGAACCAATTGAAAAACAAGTAGCTTATTTCTTGGTGGTAGGATAACCATGTCTTAGTACCTTGATACACAAAAGTGTTGACTAATTTTACGCAATACTCTGACGCCAAACAGTGGTAAATGAATTGTTTCCGAGTAATTTACCAACAATCTTTGGCTAAACAACCACTTTAATGGATTTTATGTTGGCCTTCAGTGATTTTGAATCACACATAAATGAAATAGAAATAGAAACCTAAAGCGGTTTTCCAACATCAGGCTGAGGCATCAACTGGAAGATCCTACTTTGTCATTGGATAATCTCGATACTCGCATAAACGAATCCAAACTGAATAGTTATACGAGCGGAACCTGAATTTTAACAAAATCATCTGGTTGAGAAATCAACGAAATTATATTTTTGCGGTCTCGATACATGCATAAATAAACACAAGCTGCATGGTGATATAAACCTCCATGACGTGAAGATACAATTACCATGAATTGGTTTCTTTTGGTATTAGATGATCTCCATGCACGTATTTACGAATGAATGCAAGCTTAATAAAAATACAAACCTGAAGTGATTTACCAACATCCTCAGGTTGAGGGACCAGCTGGAAAGGTATTACTTTGGTTTTGGCAGGTAGGAGGTATAAACCTCCTTCACCTTCTCCTTCACCACCTGCTACTACACAGTCCTGGTTATAAACCTATAGACCAAAAGAGATAATAAAAACATCACCAACAACATTCATATTTATTCCAAGCAAGTTCACTTAACTGTAAGTTTAAACATCACATCAGTAATTACTTAACACACATAGATTCTAAGGCAGCGAAACACTGAAATGGAACTATAGATATTCCGGTTTCAAGTTTCATCCACATGGTACTGCTATATGGTACCCAAGTTTTGGTAATTTTTGTACATCTTTCACCAATGTAGGATCAAATAAATATGATTTACCTGATTACTAAAAAATACAGCAAGTTTGGAAAAGCGGACAGGGAAAGGACATGATACCCTGCAAAAAAAAAAGGAGAAAAGAAAAATAAGTTTATCTTCTCTGTGAAAGGTAAAGATATGCTAGATACTTTAAGAAAAATATTAATTCTATTTCGATGAGTCAACGTTTCACATAATATATCTGAAAGATTCCACTGTTGAGAAAGATGATCTATACCAACACCCAATCAACAGCTAGAACGCCAGATTTCGCTACAAATAGGATTTAGTTTATTAAAAACATTCGCATATCTTATTCTGTAAGAACGTGGTTTTAACTGTCAGGTAACTTTCGATCTATGAATATATAGGCATTCCAACCAGCTGCCTAGCGGTGAGAAATGGATCGCTGTTTTTTGGTGTAACGATAAACATTTTTCAAGAAAAAGAAGTGGCTTGCATCTTACATCTTATAGTCCAATATATTTGTTGAAAAATTAAACTGTGAACAATGTCAGGTGCATGCAAGGTCAATTGTCACAATGACACATCGCGAGTGTGACATACTCCAACTCCAGACCCAGTCAACCAGGACAGTAATACCTGTAATTTTCAACAATAACCTCCACAACAGTTGGTCAGAAGTCTATCCAACTTAGCTGATCAAATTTATAACCCGCATAAAACCTAATGTCTCGACAGTTCCAGAACTCAGCTATACAGTGTAAATGTAATGCAATGTTATGGCAGGTCATAAAAGGAATGGAATCGGGGAAGGAAAGAAAGGAAAGGAAAGGAAAGGAAAGGAAAGGAAAGGAAAAGGAAAGGAAAGGAAAAGGAAAGGAAAAGGAAAGGAAAAGGAAAGGAAAAGGAAAGGAAAAGGAAAGGAAAAGGAAAGGAAAAGGAAAGGA
>JANSTQ010141539.1:0-12803 GCA_026167885.1 Bergia puertoricense
CCCCCCCCCCCCCCCCCCCCCCCCCCCCCGCACTGACGAAGGCTCTGGACAGGAAGGACAAGTTGTAGTTTATTGTTTGATCTGAGACAATACTTATTGGACTGGTTCATGTACGCAGGTGATAGGTTGTGTGCAGCTTTGTAGGTAAATGAGTGAAATTTTATACTATATTCGGTACTTTATTGGAATCCAGTGGAGATCATGAAGTACAGTGTGACTGAAACGGCTCACCGTATTCGTGTATAGGTCGACCACATGTACAAAGTCGTAACCCACTTTTGAAGTTAAAATGAACACTCTTTTTATAAGAAGTTGTCAGTTTCAACTGCTTTCATGGATTAAACAGAAAAAGGTGCAGCAAAATAGCCATTTTCGATACATAAAGATAAAACACAAACTAAACTAAACATAAACATATTTTATGTGTTTCTGACAAAAAATGCGCTACTCTAAAACTTTTTTGTTAAAAGCAATTTTATTTACTTTAAACTATACAGCACGGTTTGACGTGTGGTTGAATGAATATGGATGATGATCTTTGAGAGAAACAAGAGTTTGTTTACAAGGACACAATGATGTTGGAATAATCTTACTTACAATAACTTAAGGTAGACTTGATAAAAAAAACTTCAATTGGTTTTGGCAGTGCAAGCAACAAACATAATCTTGAAAACAACTAAGAAATAATCTGAAAATATCCGATTAATTTTCCTAGTTTCTTTCACAACTATGACGTTCGTGAAGCGGACAAAGAATAGTGAAGCAAGTTCGTAAACACCGATCTGCAAACAGAGCAACTCGACCAGTCTAACAAACATGTTGGAAAAAGAAACAACAAGATAGAGGTTCAGTCAACAAGAGGGGGATCCTCTCCTCAAGCTTTCTGAGATATGAATCCTTTCCCCCTCCCCCAAATTTCTCCACCATCCCTATCCCCCCTTGCCAAGGGTGGAAAAAAACAGACCCATGGCTCAAACAATGAACCTAACCCTAAAACCAAAAGCTGGTACAACGTAATGTGGCCTCTCAAAATACAGCGGTACAGGTATACTGAGAAAGTGTTGTTGTCCATAACAAAGGTAGTGGTCTCTTTAAAAGGAAAAAATTTGTTTTTGTCGAAAACTAGCATAGTTGACAGCTATTATCAATGACTTACGACTATCACTAGTTATCGAATACTTTATCCAAGAATAAGAATACTTGAAATGTTCCAAACGCGTGCACCCTCGGTTTCGAAGGTGCCAGGCTTCGCATCAACAGCTAAAAGGATGTCAATATTTATTTGAGACACGCTTAAACGCCATATCCTAAAACAGATTCAATCGCAAATTTCCCCAAACGTATTAAAATCCTTTCCATTTATTTATGGTACAAAATTGATGTAACAACTTGTGTGGTAAATGAACATTATTCCGACACTACCATATCGATATCATGTATGCAAAAGCTTTCGTTTTGTAACCGTACAAGTAAATACTGTCCCACCACTGCGTGTCTCAATTCTAGTCCGAAGGGATCTGGAGGTTGCAAAGCGATGGCAAAAATTCGATATGGCATAAGATCAATGCAGGTGGACTTGAAAGGATTGAAACACAATTGCGAACGTTTCTCACTGAATTTATTGAGCATATCAGTGTCTCGGGAAACTTTTGGATTAGGTAAATTTGGGCAATTCCGCGCTTGACTCTCGATGCAAAGCCACAATAGAATATCCTGTGCCTACCGTGTCACTTTTATGATCCTTTATCTCAGGATCCGTCATTGGTCATTAAATTTTTCCAAAAAGTGCATTTTACATTGGTGAACAGTAAAGTAAACAACTTATTAGTAGACTGTGTCTTGGTCATCTATAAACTCTCTTTCTTCATAATGAGTGAGATTATAAAGCATCATAATTGTGCAGTAGTGGGACTCTGAGCTGGACATTCAAGCGACGCTTCACGAGCAGATTTCCAGTTGTGCAGAGTAATAAGCACTTGTATTGTAAGGGGAGGGGGAGACACATTCTCTTCTTCTTCGACCTCCCCCTGAGGCTCGTCCTGTTGCTTCTCCTTGCCTTTTCCACTTTTCTCATCTTTTACCTTCGCTGAGGATTTTCCCTTGCTGTCCTTCCCACCTTTTGTCTTCCCGGATGTAGCCATTCTCTGTGCCCCTTTATTACCCTTCTCACCTGCATCACCTAGATAATAGCGACAGTTGGAGGGAGAGAAAAAGCGAAAGAAAAGGTTTTTCGTCGAAGGTTGGTGAGCGCTAGCCGGTCATTCGTCAGATAAAGAATAGAATCCAAGAAAAGATCGATTTATGAAAACAAATCAAATTGAAACAGAAATATACTTTCCATTAACATAAACTCTTTAAGCCAACATCAAGGACAGCTCGTCCTCCTGACAACGCTGATACTCACCTTTAGTAGTTTTCTTCTTTTCTGCACTTGGCAATTTGCTACTTAGTGCGAAGTCTTTGCTAGTTCCATTTAGAGATTTTTCTGCGTCACTTTCCCCATGTTCTGCCCCAGAACATATGCCTTCTATCTCCACTACATACTCCCCTTCTAGCAAAGACGCAAGAGCCACGTGGCACGATCCCATAGTCCTTTGTTGCGGTGGCAGTTCGAACAGCTCCAAGTCTTCCTGTTTGCCTTTACCCTTGCCGTCCTTGGCCTTACCCTGAAGAATCAAAGCACTCGCAATTTGAGGACTGTCATCTAGTTTACCACTATAGACCCATCTCACGCAGCGGCCATGTGGAACAAATCATTTGTTATTGTCCGGCAAGTCTCATCACCATGGTGAGGCTTGCATGGCAATAAAAAAGGGTTTATTCCACATGACTGCTTCGTTAGATTGGCCTATCTTCATTGCCATGCGACTGTCGAAACCTATAAGTTGCAATCAGGCATGTTAAAAAGATATAAAAAGTAGTTTGACACTGATTTAAAATATAGTTGTTGCTAAACGTTTCGGGTGCCAACTGCTCCCTTCTTCAGTAGTTATGAACTGAAAAATTAAAATGCAAACTGCACTGAAGCGCACGGTTTCAGAACAAAGCTATTGTTTCTTGCACAAAGGTTTTTATAGATCTGGAATGTTAATGTGGCCATTCCCTGCATTATCATCACCGATGGAAAACCACGCCTCCATAAAAAGCCGTTGATATAAGTTGGGTTCTCGTGCTACAATGGTGATGTTTTGGAAGTCTGTGGTGTGCTGTATGAGTGTAGTGAGTGTAGTATGCAGTTGCCTGTATTACATAAGCGAAAATATAAGACGCCCTCACACATCTCGGAAAGTAGAAATTAGAAAGTAAGATGAAGCAAAAAAGGTTTTGGTGCTCCAGAAAAAGTCATGTTTTCTTTACTAGTGTGCGAGAATCGTGGTGGTGCATCCGCGCACCAGCCATATAGGTAAGGTATACTTAAGCGTCGTCCACACGAGAAAATTTTCTGTGACGCAATTTTTCTCAACTTTCCCAAAAAATATTTTGACACATTTTCTTCGACGGGTAATCCACACGAGCATATTTCAAATGTGACACTGGACGCCACTCTATAGACACGAAAAAAGGTTACGAATATTTGCTCGTTAGAACAAGGTCAACTCAAACTGAAAATACCTACCCTACCCCTTTTCTTTAAATGGAAAATTTCACCTTTTCATTTTTTGGTTGGCGTATTTTGCAGTTTAAATTTTTGCGGGTGTCACCAACCATTTCTATTTGGTGGGTTTATCTTACATCTGAAATTCTGGTGGTAGGTTTATCCTACATCTGTTATTGTCTTGGTTGGTGTATCTTATGTTCCTTAACTTGTGCAAATTTGTCCTACCTTTTTACTTCATAACTTGTGTACCATTTTTTATTTTCCTACCTTTCTATTTCCTTGCCGGGTGTATCCTACCGTTATATTTCCTTGTTGAATGTCTTTTACATTCTCCATTCTTTGTTCCTGTTCTACCCGTCCGTTCCTTTTAGTGGCTGTTTCCTACCGGTATACCTTACTTTTGGCTTTCCTTGAAGAGAGTATCTTAAAATGTTTGTTCTTTTGGTGGGTGTGTCTTACATTTTGCATTCTTTTGACGGGTGTACATAAATTTTTTTATTACATTCTGTCGATCTATCCTATCTTTTCGTTTGTGGATGTACCCTACCTTTTGATATCTTTAGTGGGTGTATCCGATATTTTCGTTTGCTTCATTTGGGGCATCCTATCTTTTCGTTTTCTTTAGTGGGTGTAACCTACCTTTTATTTCCTTTAACGGATGTATCCTAGTAGGTATCTTTCGATTTTCTTTAGTGGGTGTATCCTACTTTTCATTTCCTTTAACGGGTGTATCCTAGTAGGTACCTTGATTGGTAGTAGGTACCGATTTCCTTGGTCGGTGTATTTTACCTTTTCCTTTGCTTTGCCGGGTGTATCCTTTTCTTTGTCCTTGCCTGCACTCTTCTTTGTTTTCTCCAATTTGCTTGTTGGCCGACCTTGTTGTGGAAATGGAACGAGAAAAACTTCCTTTTTTGTTCAAATAACTTTATAGTCCTAACGTAACGTTACGTAACATAACATAACTTAACTTACGTTTTAAATGCAAATTTCAGGATGTCAAAAAAAAGAAATAAGTAAACTGCAGTTTCGAGAATCTTCCAGTTCTAATTTATAAGATCTGCAAGAAATTAGAAATCGAGAAGAGAGGGAGGGAAAATTATTGTTATGAGCACAAAAGAAAATGAAAAAGGTCTTCAGCAGTGAGGATACTATAGTCTGTTCCTGAAATATAAAACTTAAAAATCAACAGCACTGATTCAAATACCATTTTTGCCGAGGTGTTACACAATTAATTCTTGCTCTGTTGTTGACTTGCCATTGCCTTTGCAACTGTTATGATCAAATAAAAACTCAAGAAAAGAGATGTTTGATTTACCAGTAGCATCTCTTTACTCCCACTACCAATAAACAAATTGTAAACAGATATGTTTACAATACCAACGATATCAATACCTAAAATCTTACTTTTCACCGAGATATTTTCAAGAGTTTCTCCTGGTTGGGCATTTGGATCTTCCAAGACATACGAGTGTTTCGTTTCAATAACTGAAAACTCGATCCCTTGCTTGATGAAATCTCTGAGTGGCCTTAAGTGTCTGGTGTGGAAACGTTCCCTGTAGTTCAGTTCAATTGCTTCTTCTGACCAGGTTTGACTTGTTGTTTCTACGTTCTTGAATAAGTCTAAGACATAAAACCATGTTTTTGTTAGACCACATGCTTGATGTCTATACTGGTTAGGTGTTTGCCCAAGTACAGAGTTTTATTTAATAATAATAATAATATTAATAAGTTATAAAGTTAATTGTAATTATTACTAGAAGGTGCCAATGGTAATGGACTGCTGAAAACGTTTCCCGGAGCCATATACATGCCAAAAAGAGAACAACGAAACACATATTACGGTAGAAAAGGTGATCACATGCATGGTCGGGTAATGTCATTAATTCATAAAAAGGAGGTCTTGTAAGGGCAGAGTCAACTGGCTACATGCACGCTTTTGACACTCAACGATCTGTAACATCTCAGTGGACACAATTTGTTGTATTTTACGGATTTTTACCCAGGTATCTAACGAGGTGCGGCAATTAACAGTGTCGGTGTTTTGGCTAACACCACAATGGTCCGATGTTCGAATATATCTCAACCAATCCAATTTTTTTCCTTTTTTTTGTTCTTTAATTATTCTCAGTCTCGGTTGATTACTTGTTTATAGATAAAACGAACACAAAAAGTGAGAAATCACACTCAAACACACCCGGCTATTTAAATAAACTGTTGATAACCAGTACCTGCGGAATGAACTGCCCTTGATAAGCAACAGCTGGTAAAAAATGTACTACTACATGTGCCACAAACCAAATGTTGACATGAAATCCACCAACAAATTTGCCAGACATATTCTTCAAACAACACCTTAAAATTATCGAGAAAACATACTAAAATTGGTTGATATTCGAAAGTCTGTTAATCTGAACTGATTTCACACAATTTCTGAATAATATTGTTTAAAATGTTCTAGACACAACCGGTCTTCCTAGCCGTTCTAAATTTGTATTTAAAATACTGCATTCAAACGTTTTGAAGGAACTGCGGTCCTCAAACACAGTCGAGTGTTCTGTTTGCGCTTTATAACCCTTTCTGATGATCACGAGTTGACATTTCTGCACTGCACTGAAATCAAACCCGTTCGAGTACGGTTAGTACCAGGATGAGTGACCAGTTTATCTGAAATATGTTAAAATCTGCATGACCTGGCAAACATAGTAAACTAAACTAACCTGAACATAACGTCAAACAAATATTCTTCACCCCCTTTTAAAACCTTTTTAAGCGGTTATTGGCCCAATTTGCTTTTTCGTTTGCTTAGACCAAGTAATGAAGGTCGTACAAAGACAAATGAATTAATCTCCACTAAAAATTCTGTGCGTATTCAGATCTGACCACGACGATCTGGTGCTATTGAAGAATGACGTGGTAGTGAGGTAAAACGACAAGGACAAACATAAATACGAAGGTACCCCAAACTTCTTTGGCATTCATGAGAGACTTACAGAGTAGAGATCGGATGTTTGACTTGCCACTGAAGTTTTTTACCTATTTTTTTCTTTTTTGCTTTACAAAGTAAGATGTTTAATAGATATGTTTGCATGCGGCATGAAAGAACCAGACTTGAGGGAGACAAAGTTCAAGGACCCAAAAAGGGTTGAGTTAGTTCGGCAACTAGTTTGGATCAGACTGATACATTGGCTTCAACTGGGGCATCTAGTCTCTCTTGTAACCATCTCTCAACCACCAAGGACGAAATATCATGTGATGGGCTACACACTAAGGAAATATTTACCGATTACATACTAACCGCCTGTTATATCTTTGGATGACCCACCATCTACTTCAACCTTCTCGCTTCCAAAGTCTGGTGACACAACTGATATCGTGGGGAGGGAGGGGGCGGGGGATGGTGCCGCAAGCGTCTCCCGTGTATTTTGAAGGAACATGAATTGTACATGGTACTTGTACTCAGTTTTAGGGTACTCTGATTGAAGCTCCGAGTCCTTAAATAGAATATGGCATGTTCATTAGTCCATTTGGCATGCTGATTAGTCCATTTGGCATGGTCAGTAGACTAGATGGAATATTGATTAGTCCAGATGGATTGTTGAAATGTTCGGATGGAATGTTGACTAGCCTAGACGAAATGTTGATTAATCTTGATGGATTGGTGTCTAGATGGAACGTTGATTAGCCTAGACGAAATGTTGATTAGCCTGTATGAAATATTGATCAGTGTAGATGGAATATTGATTTATCAAAATGGAATGTTGATTGGTTCAAAAGGCATATGAATAGTTTAGATAGAATGTTGATTAGTCCAGGCGGAATCAGACGGGATGTTGGTTAGTCCACATGGCACAAAGTGAAAAAGGAGCAGGAAGTTTTAACAAACAGAGTTTTCCGAAATGTGTCGTGAACTCTGGTTTGAAAAGCTTCCGCTTTAAGAACTGTTTTCAAACTTCAATTAAAGGTTGTGAGAAACCTAAACGCTTGCATAGTGAATCCCTCCTCTTTCTTAGCTGGGTTAATACACTGTTGCATTACCTCTGTCTGTTCTGGCATCTTGACACCACTGACCCTGGGTATTGAAACCAACATCACTGCCTCATCCAGGGGAATTTCTAACAAAAATAACCAACAATCATAATCGGCTACCTTAAATATTGATATACTGTATGGGTACAAATCAAATCACAAAATTCATCTCTCCCACTTATATTCTACCCTGTTATTTTTTTTTCTTCAGTTAAATTTTTGATGTGACGTAAACATTAAAATAGGCCGCGCAGCACGTTGGGGGAATGGCCATCTTTCACGAGGCATGGGGCTAAGTTTACAATTTGAATATGAAAAGAAAATGGCGGCTCGAATTCACTTCAAACAAACGCTGAACATCCGATCGCGGCTTCCAGAAAAGGTTTATATGGGAAATAGCACTTCGTGAGCACAAGTCAACACACATTAACACACATCAACAAAGGTTTGAGCTATTTTGTGTCATTCAAACATTTTAGTGATCTTCGTAACCAACGTTTCCTAATGCCCGTAAGTGTACTTGCAATTTCTTCATATTTGCAAATATTTCAAATATGACAATACCTTTTAATTTTGCAAACCCCTTAAAATAGTGTTTCTCGTCGGCAGAAATCCTGATATCATCGAGGATTGTCAGCTGACGGACCGAATCAATAGTGTATCCCCGATAGCCAGGAGTCAGCTGAAAACAGACAAACATTTAAAGATTCAATGTCGTGTTTTAGTTTTAGACCAAATTTTAAAAAAATAAAAGACATATAAAATCAAACATGTATCAGATTTTGGCCATTCAGCCTAGCTAAATGAAGAAAAGAAAAGAAAAGAAGAAAAAGAGAAAGAAGAGGAAGAAAAGGGGAAGAAAAAGAAGAACAAGAACAAGAACAAGAAGAAGGAGAAGAAGAGGGAGAAGAAGACGAAGAAGAAGAGGAAGAAGAAGATGGCAAGAAGAAGAAGACGAAGAAGAGAGAAAGAAAAAGAAGGAGGAGAAGGAGAAGAACAAGAACAAGAACAAGAAGAACAAGACGAAGAAGCGGAAGAAGAGGAGGAGGAGGAGGAGGAGGAAGAAGAGGGGGAGAAGAAGAAGAAGAAGAGAGGAAGAAAGAGAAGAAGGAGGAGGAGGAGAAGAAGAAGAAGAGAAGGAGGAGTCGGAGAAGAAGAGGGGGAGAAGAAGAGGGGGAGAAGAAGAAGAAGACGAAGAGGAAGAAGAAGAAGAAGAGGAAGAAGAAGAAGAAGAAGAAGAAGAAGAAGAAGAAGAAGAAGAAGAAGAAGAAGAAGAAGAAGAAGAAGAAGAAGAAGGGAGCAGGAGGGAGGAAAATGCTCTTCATAGGTTCCACGTCTGTGAACCCACTAACCAGGCCTAGGGGGAACTTGTATTAACCAGACCATCAAACCAAACACTCGACAAAATTGTAGAACCAGAAAGTACACTTGGGTCGCTACTGACTCGCTTTGCTGGTATTTCGAAGAGTTGTTCACATAAATTTAGAAGCAACACTAAAGACTCAAATTCTCGAATAAAAATCTCAGGCGTTTTCGATCGTATGTGAGTGACACCATTGTTGAAATGATAGTTGTTTATCAGTATTTGATATTTTCGTCCTACTGGGAACTTAGGAGGGACGGGGCAGTTTCAGACGTTTTTCAATATGGGAAGTTATTGAAGGTACGGACCTCTACAACCTATTGAAGATAACTAATAGCATATTTCTGAGTTTTGTTTCATTTTATCAACATATTTCGCCATAAATGGCAGGGACTGTCCACTGAGGCGTGCTTCAGATGACCAAAACAAACCAAACCAAACACCGGTATTGCCCTACTGTTTTCGAGAAGTTCATGAGTTCCGATATAACGTCGAGAGACTAGACCAACGGCTTAACGTCCCTTTCCATGGACGGTGTGGCGAAAGAAGGTCGCCTAAAGTTCAGCCCTTTACCAGGCCGAGGATTGCACCAAGGGCCTTGTGGTTGGCAGTCAGAGATCTTACCAACTGCACTAACCTCGCACACACAGTTCGATCTCAAGATTTACCACAATTTTGCTATACTCTATACCAATATTTCACAACTGAATTCTTGAACTTCGAAAGTTAACTCGTGTGTCTTACTTCTTTCCTTGAACATGCTTAATTTTACCTAAGACAATAGTAACATGTACTCGTTTACATTTTTCGATGAGTAAATGTTATTACAGCGCGAAGGGGTACTACGACCTTGTATTACTCACTGCTAATGGGTTTCCAATGAGTAGAAGGTTTCTAAGCCTTGGCAGAGCTTTCAGCACATTGACAGTGTTTACATGGTCACAGAGGTTGTTGGAACTCAGATCCAAAGACAGCAGGGTTGCCCTAAAAACAAATAATTATGTATTCATTTATCTATTCATCGTCTAAACTAGTTAATTAATAATTCTATAAACCAAAATATTGCGACCACCAAAAAATTTCGATCGGATCGGAAATTACTTTAAAACCACTTTAAAAAACTTTGGTGCATTCTGAAAAATTATTATTATTATTAATATTGTTATTATTATTATTATTTATTTTTATCATAGTTTTATATTTTTAAGAATTGTAAATTTTAGAGTAGTTTTTTTAGCAGGCGATCATATATCTGTGCATCCTGCGCACTAGAAAGTGTATAAATTATTATTATTATTATTAAAAAAGAAAAAGAAAATTATCGTAATACACGACATTCTGAATACCACGATATACGTCGCGGTACACTTAAATATCACGAGGCTCTTGTCTATGCGAGTCGACGAGTCAAAATCCAAAATTTATAACTTTTTCAACTGTGTGGTCTAAGATACGAACAGAATTGGACATTAGATACTTTTATATACATCGACAGAATCCTAACACTAACCCCAATTTTAGTCCTAGGCCCTAGCCCTAACCAAAATCAGATAAAAGTCATGCTGTAAATTATGGGTTCAAAAATGTAACCCTAACTTTAACTCTAACCTTAAACCCTAAAGGTTGCTTTCCATATAGTTGTAATTTGTCGCAAATAAACGCAAACATTTTGCGATGTGCTGTTTGCGAATAAATGCAAACTGTTTACGATTGCTTGCGATGGTGTTTCTCTTTTCTCTGTCCTAGCTCCCCAAACTGTCTGAAACAGTTGTAAAGACAGATTTTTTCTATCTTTAAGATCGTTTGCGATAATTCACCAAAAAATTGCAAACAAATTGCAAATTGTATTCCATTAACATAAAAAGTTTGTGTTGAATTGCAAACATCTCATCACAAACTGTTTGTGACAAATTTTAAACCTAAATCTAAAACTAAAGTCATCCCCACTTTTTTTCCGTTTAGCGTCGGTTGACCGACCCAAATTTTTGAAGATTTATTTGTAGAAAAAAGTAATAACAACAAACATATTTGAGAAAAGCCCATTAGTATCAAATCTTTATCCAGTTTTCATCAATCATTCATTGTCAAGAGTAATTATTATTTTAGAAAGGCAATTCTAACTGTTAAGGACAAACACCGATTAAAAACTTTTTCCAAATTTTGGTACAGGGCCAAGTTACTACAATATGGGTACAGTTCTTTTGTTTTATTTTTATTTTTTATTTTTGGTTCCAAAATTTCTCGAAAAGGCCACATTTTCGGACGTATCTCATCGAAGTCTTGCCAGCACAAGTATCCGTTTTGAAGCAGCTTTGCTATCGATCTTCATAAAAACCATTTTTTGAGAACAAACTTGGTCGCGACTATCATACAAAAGGCCAGAAATTAAGGACGTAGGGGCCCATCCGAATAGGGGTACTATCCTCCTCTTGGATTTCTGAGAACTGATGTTTGTCCTTGAGGCGACTTTCAATAGTAACAATTAACCCTATCTAGCCCGGGGGGCACGATTGGCCCCCCCTCGTGGTTTTTTGACAATAACTCCTAAATGATTTTGAGTTTAAAGCTGAAACTCCTTGACTTTTCTCAAATTTTTTTGGGAATCTTGTACTGTAAGTAAATATAACTGTTTTCCAACCCAGCTGCCATGGTAACCTAATCTGGGGGAGGACACCAGTGACGCGTGACGTTAATGCTACGTAATTTTCCCATTTTACACAGTATTCCGTCTACTTCAATGTAAGCCTATTAACTCAAATGAGAGATAAAACAAAGTTAACCCGTGAACATTGAGAAATTGGGTTACTTTAAAGAGAAAAATAAAAGTATATCAAAACACACAAAATCAATAAAAATGATGACGTCATTGTGACGTTGTAGCTCTTTAGCCCAACCAAACCCCATCAGCAGGTAGAGCATTAAACACTTAACTGTTTTGCCAAATTTTCTTTCCGTGCACATCATAATAAAGAATCGCCCCCCCCCCCCGGGTTGTGGCAGGTCAAAAAAGCCCGGGCTAAATAGAGTTAAAACAACTTTAATCTTTCTATTTGAGATAGTTTTTACCAGCTAGGTAAATCAATTCATTGACTCATAACTGTTAACTCGTATTTCAAAATTCATAACTCATTTGACTGATAAAACAACGGTCCTCCGAATTTTCACTGTTGGCCCGGTTTTCGAATTCACAACGTTTGGGTTACAAGTCGGAAATATGATTCAAACGTTCAGGCCGTTTCTTACAAAGACATAAAAAACCATGAGTTGTTTATAACAAACACCTAACGATGACATCTAAAAATTCAGGGAACAAACCTTTAGTCGTCAAACTTGATACTACAGAACCAAATGGTGTCAGTGAAAGTTTTTTTATCGCTTTTACAAGCAAGTCCCATGTATATTATTTATACTAAAACAATAAATAGGTCGAAAGATGAAAAAAGTTATACTTGACCCGATGGAGAGTGCTTTATAGAAGGGCAGAGCAGAATAAAACAGGCAAAACTTATCTAAAGATGGATAAAATCATCGGAGGGTGGGCGCTTATTCGACGAGGACGCTTATTTCAAGATGTCGACTTTAGCACATAGTTCAAACATTTATTTATCTTGTACATCATATTGTAACAACGTTATATTAAAATTAAAGAAGTGTCTCTTGGCGAAAACAGACGTAAAAGCTTGAAAAACAGTTTGAAACACATTTAATTAGAGTGGTTGCAAGATGTTTGTAAACACATGGACTTGGTCATCACAGGCGACAAACTCGACGAAAAAGCAGAAATAAATGAACGCTGTAGTTTCGATATCGTTATAA
>JANSTQ010141550.1:0-12803 GCA_026167885.1 Bergia puertoricense
GTAACCCACCTCATTCGATCGTAACCTCAATGGCATCGGTTCGTAACCCACCTCATTCAATCGTAACCTCAATGGCAGTCGCAATCGAGTGACTTGGGTTTACGAACCAATGTTGCTAAAGTTACGATCGAATGACCTGTACGAACCGATGCCACTGAAGTTACAATCGAATGATGTCGGGTATGAATCGTTGCCATTGAGGTTACGATAAAATGATCTGGGGTACTCGAGTTACGAAATTTTAACAGTTGTTTTACAGTTTTATCTTTATATATATATATATATATATACATATATTGAAAGGTATATATATATACATATACCTCTTATTAACCGAGTGCGAGGTCCGTACGTAAGTTATGGACCCGATCTTTTTTTCCATTCTTATATAAGGAAAAAAACGAGGTCAGTAATTTACGGTACGGATCGAGCAGCGAGGTTAATAAGATATTTATTATATGGCTCCCTTGTCTTTTTTATACGGGAGAACGACTTTGACATACTTATTCTTGTTGGCTTGCGTACCTCAAAAAGTGCGCGAAAATTCCCGCGCTTTTTAGTGTCACACGTCGTGCACACGTCGCGATGTTAGTTGCCGATTCAGTTCGAGTGTAATGGCCGTTCTATTTTATTTCGTCGTATTCAATTTGTTTTATGAGCAATCGTTTGACTCTTTTCGGTAGACTACAAGTAGTCCCTATTTTTCTTCTGGAGTTCTTCGAGACGAAAATCGATAGTTAGGCTGGGCCTATTTTTCTCTCTCTCTCTTCTCTTGCAAAAGAGAGAACTCTTGTTTCTCTCGCCCCAGTTTCCACGCTCTGGAATTCGCGACTTCTTTTCTGCGGCTCGACGGATTCAAGAAGAAAAATAGGGACTACTCGTAGTCTACTTTTCGGTTGATGGGGTATTTTAGATGTTTGAAATCCCAAGGAGGACTTATAAAGGTAATTCGGATGAAAGGACAAAAATGAATTAGAGACTAAATAAGCAGGATGCACAAATCAGTTATCAGATGGAAACAAGGTTAGAATATTTGCCAACTATTACAATTGAATACTTGCAAAATGTTCTTATATAGCTTATCAGTTTTTCCAAACTTGATCAGTCTCAATCAAGGCAATTTGATGAACAACATTTATTCGACTAAAGGAATTCGTTGTCGATCGCTCTGTTTAGCTGAATTAAAGTTGAGCGCTATTTGAACTGTAATAAAGTGGTTTTTCGGATTAAACAAAGGCTTTATTAGTTAATTTTATTTTCGAATAACATTTATGTTTTATCATTTCTTTAGATTTCGAGTAATTTGTGGTAGTAAAGAAGGCTTTGTTTGCTCACTAATCTTTTCGAAGCATTCCAACAAACAAGTGACTTGTGCCAGCAGAGCATTAATTTTACACGATTGTGAAGAGGTTTCTGTCTCGAGTTTGTCTCTTCAGCACTTCTTTGGAGCGGGAAAAATAGACACAAAGAAGCTTGCCAGGTATCTTGTTGTTTACAGTATGTCGAGTTTTTAGCCTGTTTTTCTTTGCAGAACTAGTCATTCTGTGAAAGATGGAAGATTCGTCCTCCAATTCGGCGACTTCAGTAAATGTTTTCCATCTCGGTGTTTACTTCTGGAAAAGGTTTAATTTCGAAATTAGGCAAGTTTTTTTTCACTGTTACTGTAGTCGTCATAATTACGGACTTGAACACTGTGTAGTTGAATATTCTCGGTCGTTTTGTATGATTTTGTCGCGCAACAAAACAAAACAAACACAGCTTTCCGAGAGGTCCATAACCAGGTCCGTACGTAAGTTATGGACCTCGAATTAACCAACCACATCTCGCGAAATTCCTCAGACATACAATAAATATAGGTTATTCATCGAAAAGTTGTATAATACTGCAAGTAAAAATAACACGCCGTATTCTACAACTTTCTCCCGATTAATTTGTTATACAAATAATAACGCGATTTATGACAGTAAATTTTTGTTTAATCTTTAATCTCGTTACCGACTGCAAAAACCTCTGATCTGACAAAGAACAACTGTCAGAAAGTAACTGAAGCCCACTGAACCGGTCAAACCGGATCGTAAACAGTTAAGTAACGTCTCAAATTTGCGCTCGTTCTTCTGCGTATTGCACTCTAAAACACCATGCCTTATAGTAGTATAATTTTTCTGCGCATATAGAATGTTATAACGCCCGAAACATATTTTTATCTTGCAAATGAAGACATATTATTAGATATTATTAGTTAATGTTCTCTACAGCTATAAGTGATCCTGAAGGACCCGCTACTTTGAGACTCACCGTGGAAATCTTCACATTCTCTTTCCTTGATTTTCCTCAACACGTCGTAGCGCTCAATTTCAGCTAAACTGATAATGACATTCTCAAGTGGTTCCAGGTTTGGTCGGATCTGTTTTAGGTGTTCAAATATACACTCAGTTGGACTTTTAGCGTCTTCCTGAGGTTCAAGAAGAAAGACGTCTTCTTCTTTGTAGCCCAGTTTCCCCGCCAACTCTTTCCATGGAAAACACGAGCCAGTGCTCCTGTTAAGGAATTTTGCTATGTTTTCCATGACATTAATGTTGTTATAAACATTTGCAATCTCTGTATCATCTGTAAAAAACGAAGAAAATAAGGTCAATTATTCGCGATAATTAACAGTAATCACAAAATGCTGCTATGAACATTCCAGCTTCTGTATTATCGCTCTGTGACCTACACATTCTAAGTAAGAGAGAGAATGACAAATTTTTGAATATCATGTAAAGCCCATAAATACTGGACTCTAATTTTTGTTCTAGTTTTAACAACGAAGAATGTCTTCCAAAACCCTCCTGTTGCTGTTGTAGAAGGTCACAGCAATTAAGTGGGCTTTTGAGTTGAGGAACGAATACAAATGGATCAGTACTTAGTCTTGATATCATAAGTAACACTTAAGGGCAATATACAGGGCACCCCAAGCTACTTGTGGACTCCTTTAGCAAACTTGTAAAACTTAAGCGTCGTTCTTAAAAGTAAACAAACTGGAAAGTGGCCAGAATTATTAATGATTTCCCACAAACTGTAAAGAGCGAATTGCACAAGAAGAAGAAGAATATATAACTCTCTAGATAAAACAAAAATAATATCGGTTATACTGTACTTTAAATAAAACTGGTGAATCGTTTTCGATTCCTGCGACACTCTTGTGCTCGGAAGAACTGAACGACCACTATTTGGAAAAAAGTTTAGTTTTAACTTGGGTACAACGATTTTAAATGGACTGGTTCAGGCAGTATGTGTAAGATTTTGGCTTATATCGCCATCAAAGAATCAGCCAACAACGTGAATCTTTTCAAGCAGCGGATGGCCCTGGAAATAGATTTCATTCCTCATAAAAGCGCGTGTAAGACTGCCTTATGCAATGTAAACACGACTTCTTTTTCTACTTCTGTTGTCTAAATTTTCGGACGGGATGATTTTTATTCTACTTCTGCTTCTGTATTTCTTCTTCCGTCGTTGTCTTTGCTAAGTATCTTACAAGGCGAAACACTTCTGAGGTTGTTCAGCTGTAGCACATTAAGTTGTGGGTTTTGTCTCAGAACACCAAATGGTGTTACTTCATTTAGTTGTCATTCCAGCACTCCAAACTACATGTATAATTATATTTACTTACTTTTTACTTCTTATTATGTTCAAGTACAACAATGACTATCAATTAGTTTGTAAAAAATAAAAATATATAAATTATGGTTGTTGTTGTTGTTGCTACTGCTATTGGTAAAGTTGAACATTCAACTGAAATTCTCTGAAGTCTAAAGAGATAGCTTGATAAATTCTGAGAAACCTTCATGAAAACGCTTTATCCCGCTGCGAAATAAAGCGTCTTCAAGCCTGCTAAAACATTGCGCTTTTTTTTTTCAAACTGAACGGTCACATTGACGTTTTAGTTATGCTTTATGAAGAAGAACGTTTACTAGATGATGATGATACCAGTCGTTCAAAAACTGGAAAACTTTACCAGTGGATAAACACAAATCGCTATTCGGCAGAAAAAGAGTTTGCTCATTACCAATCAAAATAAGAAAGCGTTGATTCTATCCGGTGGATAGAGATTTATTCGTTGGATACAATTATCCACGCTTTGAACAATCGGAACCAGCAAGATACTTACCTTGAAAATGGCAACGTAGAGTATCACACACTTCGTTCTGGTTCATATCCCTACAAATAGCTTTTAGGTCTCTCACTTTTGTCCAAGGTCTTTCTGCTTTTAGCTTATAAAACAATCCTTTGGTTGGATTGCCGCGTGGGTCTGAGCCAAACTGCTGAAAGGCTTCTCTTGGCACTCCAAGAGCTTCTGCCAGATCTTTATAGCCAGAAAGGGCGCCCTCGGCAGAATCGAGCCTGACTGCCATTTCACTCCAAGTTTTAATGGGTTTTGTTGCCAGATCTTTGAACTGGGTTACGTTTCCCTCAGAGTCTCTTAAAACTACAAAGATAATTTAAAAATTATAATTCCGTTAATTCAACTGTTTTAAAAAGAAAATTTAGAACATCGCAACACAACAATATTAATTCTAAAGCAATACCACATCTACCATTTGAGGAGGTGACATTTTTTCGAAATAATTCATTAGGTCTTTTTGCTAGAAATGCAGCATAGGCTGTTTCCGAAATGTGTTACTTCGAATTTGGAGCTTTGTATGAGAAAATACAAGAACTGTGTGAAACCTTAGCACAAAACCTCGATTACGTACAACTTGTACGTGGGAATAATATTCCATCTTAGGGGCCTGATCCATTCGTTCATTTATTTTCTTATTTTATACTCTGATTGCATATTGAAGTTCAAATACCAAGGGGGCAAAGATCGAAGCCAGCATCCAGTTACTCAAAACTCTGTAGTTCATATGTGACAAAGTGAGAAACTTTGCAAGGTTCCAAATAACTATCAACCACCTGAAGATCTGAACGGTGAAAATTTATCAGTTGACTGTTGGTAACGTGCTAACTTTATGGGGTGGGTGGTGGGGTTGTTATTAGGACCCTCTCCAAGGTTTTTCCGACCTAAAATAATTGCATTAGTGAGACAGAAACTTGGAGTGCCTGTGGTCTAATTAAGGAGACATCTTCTGACGATATTACGAATACGTCATCACTTATAATTAATGCAAAATTATTTACGCAATTTAAGGTTTAAACCAAAAGACGGTAATGTTTGTACAAATTCGTCCTATTTTCTTCTTTTCCATTTTTTCTTGAACATTTTCCTATCTAAGCATAGAAATAAGTGTTTTGTGTTAATTTCAAGAAAACTTGCTGCAATTCTGCCAAAAACAAAAATTCCGAAGGAATGCCTTTTTGTTTACAAATAGTCCACACAAGCAAACATCCATCCAACCGTCTATCCATCCATCCATAATAATAATAGCAACAACAATAATAATAATAATAACACTAACAATAACAGTAATAATAATAATTTAATAATATTTTTTAGTTTCGAGTTGTACTTCCTATTTGCCGAATGTATATGCGTTTATTCCCAGAGATGGACTGGTCAATATAAACTCCTAAGAGCTTTCCGCAACTTGAGTTGGCCAAACGAATTCCATCAATAGTGACGTTTAAGGGATCAAAAGTTGATAGTTTCTGTTTGTTTTTCCAGTAAGCATAATTTTTGTTTTGCCAGTGTGGATTACCATTCTTTTTTGTGGAGTCCAGACAGATAAATTTTCAGCAACAGTTTGCAGCCATCGATTAATCATCTGAGTTGGCTTGCCTGAAGCAACGAATGAAGTGTCATCTGCAAAAATGTAGGTGCCGCATACCATTTATAGTTTAATTTAGTTTAGTTTATTCTCTTCGTCGCAACGATGTGGCAGGAGGAAACAGGACTTACGTTCCAGTTGATATTCTCCCACATTACATATAAAAAGCACTAAAAATTGGCGAATATCAAACAAAACTTATAAATAGAAACATAAAATTGGTGAACATCAAACAAAACTTATAAATAGGGGAGTTTGTCCTTGAAGTAAATATTGAAAGAGTGTCTAAACTGTTGTATATTGGAGGCAGTTTTGAGGTTCCGAGGCAGGCTGTTCCAGAGGTTGATGATTTGGGGAAAATATGACTGGCTGAAGTAGTTCTGTTTATGAGATGATATGGCACAGTAATTATTCGGATCAAAATTTCGGGTACAGTAGTTCGAGCTGACCGGTACAATATTCAGAGAGCCAGATTTGTATCTGAATAAGAGAACAAGATCGCTGATGTCTCTTCTAAATTCCAGAGGAAGTAAATCCAAAGTGGCGAGTCTAGCACTATAACACATTTCAGGGGGAGGGTAATTTAAGATAAACCTGGTTGCTCTGCGCTGGACGTTTTCAATTAGTCGGCGAAGCTTTGCTGTGTGTGGCGACCACAGGATACTAGCGTATTGCAGTCGAGGTCTGACCAACGAACAGAATAATAGTTTTCGTGTACTTGCGCTTGATAACTTCTGGCCGCAGACTCGCTTTATTAAACCTAGAGTTTTATTTGCTTTGGTGACTATCTTTTCGATGTGGGCTGACCATGATAGTTCACGAGAGACAGTGATACCAAGGTCAGCGGTGTGAGAGACGTACTCGAGAGGCTTTCCATCGAGACTGTAGGTGTAGGCCGGGTTGTCATTTGCCTTCTTCTTCGTCATGTGCATGGCTTAAAAGACATGTGCCATTCGAGGCTCCATCTGTTCAAGCATGTATAAGGTCGCACTGCAAGCGCAAGGAGGAGCTTAAAGATACAACAGCTCTATATAGCTTCGAATCGTCAGCAAAGAGGGCGATTCTGGGACTTTCTTGAAGAGAATAGGATAGCACACCTTGAAAAGCTTTCGATTTCAGTTGATCTCTTTTATAAATATCAGACAGAATCTCGTTTGTCATCCATTTTGGAAGGTAATTCGACTTGACACGTTTCGTTCGACAAGGTGCATGTCGACTGACAACTTCATTGAAAAAGTCATACCAGGCTGAAAGAGCATCACTTGGATCATCAAAAGACTCAATATTTGACCAGGGAACGGAACATAAATCTTCATAAAAGTCAAGTTCATTAAACTTTGTAAAGGAGCGATATTGGATAGTTTCATGCTTGTGTTTCTTACTCTTAGTACACGCATTGCAGCGACGTATATTAAATATTGGATAACGACCGTTGAGGGCAAGAGAGGGAACATGTATACATGTAACATTTCTTGTTGTTGGTGCATTGATGTGATCAATCAGTGTAGAGGAAACAGTGAAAAAAACATTTGTGTAACGAGCTTCATATCTGGTTGGTGCAGTGACAAGTCGTTTTAGACCAAGATTGTGTAAGCTTATTGACTTTTTGTTAGAACGGGATCTTTGAGACATACTGTTCATTCCTCCATCCCATTATCCTTCCGTTCATATTTATGTCCTTCTACCTGCCTGTCTGAATCTGTATCTGCCTGTACGCCCGCCCATCAATCTATACCTTTAAATACCTAAACTTGTAAAATACTTAATATACTGCTTTTGTATCTTATGATCGTGATACATACCTGAGTATTGCTCTTCAAGTATTTCCTTCACGTCAAAGCGTTCGATGTTTCCAAGGGCTGCGATCACATTCTCAACACTAAGATTTGGCTGAGTAGCTGATAAATGGTCGAATAAATCTTCAGTCGGGCTGTGGATGGTTTTGGAGTAGCGCTCTATTCTTGTTCGCCTTCTTTCACTCACTCCGAGTTTTGCGGCAAGGTGTGGCCAGTAGGAATATGTTCTATAAGAACGATCCAGAAGCTTTGCCATTGAATCCAAACAACCAAATGTGATATTTTCAATAACATAACCTAGCAAAGTGATAACGTTATTATGACGTGTAATTCTTTGTTTCACATGGGTTATCTTTCAAACGCACAACTGTGTATATGTGGTATCAAGTTCTCAAAGATTATACACGCAGTATCCTGCTCGTGGGCTCTTGATAAGTAATAGGGTACACACTTTCATGTTAAGATGAATAAAGACTTACGAATTGATTTCCTTTATTTAGTTAAAGGAGGGGGAAGAGGGGTAATTTCTACACGAGTGGAGGTATACATGTTTAAAGTGACTTAATTACCTCGTTTGTAATTCTAAATGTACTCTCACACAGTTCACAAATACAAAAATCATGAAACGTTAAATATGTGACTGATAGGAATTATTAGTATCCTTCTGTGAATGTTGAATTATAGGAGGATACAGTACGTGTCTACTTGCTAAAATTCAACATTTGCAATTTTTTGTGCATTTATAAGGGTAGGTACCCTATTATAATCAATAAGTATTAAATTATTGCTTGTGCGTTCATTTTTGAAGTTAAAACAATGATTTTTTTTCATCAGTTGTTAAATAATTGATAGGAAGTTGAGAAAGGAATTTCAAAAATGACAGAATTGCAGTTGTACCTCTCAAATGTTGATTGTATGCCTCGTGTTGCTGTGCTACCAATTCATCCTCTGGTGCACCTTGAGTCTGGTTGTTCTGTGCGTTTGCACCATTGTCAAGTGAAATTTGCCTATCCAAAGAACCACTGTTTCCTGCAAGAACAATGTGTAATCGAGCTTCAGCTGGAGATGGTGGTTGGTATAACCTGTTGCCTGTTAGTCCTTGAGAAAGGTGTTCACCTCGTACAGCAGCAACGTTATGTTGATTTCTATTTGTTGCATTCGCTTGCTGATTGTTCACGTTGTTTTCTTCAGTGCCACCTTGAAAGCAAAATGCTGATTTAAGTTGTTTAAAAAATAAAAAAGCCATTTAAAAAGTTTCCAAAACAGTGATCGTTTTTGTTAAACTGACAAGAATGAAGTACACACATGTACAAATGTGACATGTATAGTTTGATCAGCTAATGTTTTATTCAAAATGCAGTGGAAGATGTTGGGATCACGTTTCTAGCAATATTACATAGTAGGGGATTGATTGGACTGGTCATTAAGTTTAGGGGGTGGGGGGAGGGGAGAATTAGGGTTATGGTTAGACTATAAACAAACCAATAAAATCAAAAGATTGCAACATAGTCCCTTTTTTGTTCACTGTTGTTCTTGCAAAGTGACTGTCCACTGCAGAAATCTCGGATAAAATTTAGGAAATCCTTTATGGTCCACAGATTCTCTGTGAAAACCACTTCCTTAGCATTTCTAGACTACTCAGTCAAATGTGAACGCTATTCAAGACCATAATTCTGTTGAAAAACATACCCTTTAGGGTGGTACCTGTTTGGTCAGTTATGGCAAGTACCCCCCACAGGTATGTTCTATTTCTAAAAATAAAATATATAAAAATAATTTAAGATGATTCAAACATAAAAAAAAATAAAAAATATATAAGAAGATTCAAACATTTGTAATTGATGCATAGCTTGGTCAAATAAAATGCTACTCTAACTTTAGTTTCACAGCAAAAATTGTAACTTGATGACACCTGTTCTTGCACTTTTACTATAAAGTACAAAAATGGTAACTGATGACTTTTAGATTTTAATTGAACTACAATTAAATAACCATCATATTAATTGAAATGACTTGCATGTACCTGGCACTGCTTGGTCAGAAGAACTGCCATTATCACCAGATACAGATAACTCCTCCTCCTCCTCCAATCCAGTAACTGGATGCCCATCACTCTCTGCAATAGCACGCCCCCCAGAAACTTGTAGTCCATTTGCTGACAACAAGCCAGAACCATCTGTACTTGATGATAAGTTGTCAACAGCAGTGACTGAAGAACTCTCACTCGACTGGCCTGCAACAAAGCTTCCTTCATTTTCTCCATTTGGCCGCTGCATCAAATCACTGTTATTTGGGCTTTGACCAGGTGGAACCTGGCTTGGGTGCTGGTCTTGAAGGCTGCTATCAGGTGGGACCTGGCTTGGGTGCTGGTCTTGAAGGCTGCCATCACGTGGTAAGGTTGTATGCTGCTGTTGTAAATGCAAATTTGAATCTGAAGGTGCTGTGGAGTCTCCTAATGAGAAAGTCCCATTTGGATTTGGAGAGACCATTTGAGCACTGTTTTTTTTCATAAACGGTGCTACTGGAGCAGAGTGGCCAACATTTTGTTCTGATATGATGTAGTCACCTATCCTACTTGCATGGTCTGAAGCTAACATGATTGGTGTTTCAGTAGATGATTCTGTCTGTTGGCCATCTCCATTATTCCAAGACTGGGCCATCACATCAGTAACTGACTCAAGGGTGTTTGACTGAGTACCACCCACTGTGCCACTCCCTGTGGGCAAAGTTCTGCTTGGTCTGCTCTGCTGATCTAAGGGTGTAGCTATACCACTGGCTTCACCACCTTCAGTGGTTCCCTCTTCATATGTCTGGCTGTCATGTGGAATATATTCTGTTTCAGATGGATGTCCTGTTACATATGATGATTCACTGCACTTTACATCTGCAGGGTAAATGTTATTTTTTTAAAGGGTTATCCGAACCTATAATACCGTACTTCATTCTCAGAGATAAAACTGCTATTGTTCTATTGTGTATTAAATTTACATATATACATACAAATTATTTAAATATGGCTTATTCAGACTGGGGAGGAGGGCTTAAAGAACCAAACAGCATTATTCAAACCTCTCTAAAGGAACCATTGGCAAAACTCGTTGTTTTTCATATGGCAACCAGCTCAGTTTAATTTCTAAATGACTTAATGTCAAAAATTCTCAGGATTTAATTTTCTGAACCTTCTTGCTGTGAAGTTGTATCTTTATATATTCAATTTAAGTTCTTTCAATAGTTTTCCACTAATTTTGAATCAATTGATACCTAATTTTCTGATTTTACAAAAAAAAATCCAAAATGGCTGCCAATAACTCCAAGATCATGCATTGCCACAAAGAAATCCAAGATAGCAGATTTCTGATGTCATATGATATCATACTGACTTACATAATAATATTAGTATTGCATTCGCATTGCATTTGTTAATAAGCACAGCAACTTTGGTATGGATAGCATAATCATCAACTGATTTATAGATTGCAAGCGCACTTTAAGCCCCTGGCCGGCCCCCTCCTTTCACCAGAAACTCCAAAAAAGTAGAGTCTGAACAGCATCTAAAATTTCATAATTCTTCACTGAAATCAGTGAAAAAACCATGTGTAATTAGATCTAAAATCATATGTGAAGATATCAATTTGCTGTGGTTACCACCATCCAAAATAAAACGAAGATAAAATCTATTTTCGTGTACACATTCTGTGTTGCAAGCAACATGCACGTCCAAAAACTTTCTCCTTAACGATTTTCCTATATTTTCCAAATGGTTCCAAAGATCTTCCAAAATTTTTAAAGACATTTTTGCAAAAGAAAAAAAGGTTTCAAGAATATTTTTTCAAAAATATTTAAATAAGATTTTCACAAAAGAAAATTAAAAAAATATGTCAAAACCTCATGCAGGTTGCATAACAGATTAATGGACTGGCCTTTCATGGCTTTGTCAATGCTTAAAATGGTCTACTGACAAGAAAATGAAAGTTACAAGGCACTAGTTAAAATATCACTGTTCTAAGCACTGTTCAAACATGTACCAACCAAAGTTTTTCAAAAGAAAAATCAGGTGTACATGCACGTCATTTTTGAGGTGGCAATTAATTAGTTGGATAAAAGGCAAATGTTAAACAAATAAAAAAATCACACAGATTCTGGATTTACTGCAACATTATTTTACAGTATTAGCAATTATCATAGTACATGTATATATATACATGTCAAAACTATCAAGAAATATACAATCTGACCAATCATATCAATCATAATGTAGAATTAACATACACTGTAAATGCAAGTCAAATATACATGTATTTATAACAGAAATATGATGTTGGTCAGCCAATCCTTTTTTTTTATTTCACCGATGTTATTATTTTTTCCTAAATAAATATATAGTTCATTACAGAACCATGTTGGTAAAATGTATTCTTAAAATAGATTTATTGAGTGTTTTAAATTTAACAGTTTGCTAAGAGTTGTGTGTTATAATTGACATGTTATTGACATTGCTATCACTTGATGGTCTTGCCTTACATGAAGAGTTTGCTGCCCATTTTTGTGAACTGCTTTTAATTATTATAACAACTACAAAAAGTCAAGTGTAAAAAAGTTCTAATAAAGTTATCACAACTGGTGATTGGGGACACTCTTGATCTCCATAGTTTAAATGGGGTTGTTTCATGTATGATTATGCATTCTTTTTGTCGCTTAATATTTAGCAAAAGAGGTCAGAAATACAAAGTTTAACATAACTTCTGCTACAAATATTTCAAACACGACTTAAATGTTGAAAATGTGGTATGGATATGGTTTAATTTTGAGGATCACTGAAACAGATTATGAACTATGATTAAGGGTGGAAGTTCAGTGTTGGCCAGTGTACAGTGTGTTGGATAAGTTATTGTCGACTAAATAAGGTAATTAATGGGGGGGAGGTACTCCTTGTAGTTCGGCTAAAAGAGATATAATTCGATATATGTACCACTGGCTGGTTTGCATTTTAACTGGGACTTAGAAGTGACTAAATGGGACTTTTTTTCATCAGAGTGACTTAAGAATGGGGGCATTTTTCAATACATTCATCTAATTTACGTGGCACTAAGAAGACCTCGAGTCTCGTCAAATGTGGCTACAATTCATCTCAAATAAGCTTTTAAAACAATGTGATTCTGCTTTTGAAAGTTTATGAATTACAAATACATACATACATACATACATACATATATATACAGGTGCTCCCCGCGGGGCTTTTCAGCTACCTGTTCACAGCAAG
>JANSTQ010141561.1:0-23618 GCA_026167885.1 Bergia puertoricense
CCCCCCCCCCCCCCCCCGGGGTAACGATGCTGATAAATTACACCGGTGTCACAATACTGTCATTTCAACCGATTTTAAACTTACCCCAATCGTCACCGCCGTGACATTAGTGTGGTCAGCATTGTGACATTTTTTATGGGATTACTCCTCTTATAGTGTACCATTTGGCATTTCAACTATTTTAGCGATTGAGAATGTGGGAGTGGTTTGGCCATGTTTAATATTCGAATGCCACCAACACGTCTGCCCCGCCGCCTCCTTTAGGACGACGACAGCCAGGCAGGCAGCGAATGAGATGGAGAGACTCGGTGTCTCGAGACCTGACGCCGTCAGTTGTTTCATTTGAGGAGGCAGTGAACGCTGCACAAGATTGTGGCGGCGCTATGCTTATGTGGGATTAGACCACGACAGCATCAGAGAGAGAGAGAATGCGGGAGTACAATACAAATAGATTCCTCCATACCTTATTCGATGCGTTGTCTGGTTCTCGTTATTTTCCTCCTGCAGTGTAAGTTGTCCATTAATCGTGGTTGCCGCATTTATACTTCCTTCACAATGAACGCATCATCTTATCCATCCAAATCAAATCAGATCACCATCTTTGTTGACGTGACTAAGTAGCCTGGCATGGTCATACTCAACTAGTACTCAGCTTCCCAGTGTGCTCAGATCAGCGCGGACCAACGACAATAGGAGTTGTGTGTTTATGAAAAACGAAAACGAGAAACTGAAGTTCTAATTTTGAGATATGTTAGATGAACAAAACAAAAAAACGGTAATTATTTTATTTTTCAGTTGCATTTTCCCCATGACACTCAAATGGAATATACACGGACAGAAGTTAATGAGTACAAAATAACTGATTACGAAAGGAGCGTTCAGGTCTCATAAATGTTTGCCCTTCACAAACTACGTCAAAAGAATAACACGAGCTCAGGGCGCACCCTCTCCTATTTTTTAGCTTTTCTCAATAAGATATGAACAGTTTTTCGAATGGTTGACGCCTGTTGTAGTTGGATTATAGCACTTTGTGCTAATGTGGTATCAAGTATAGGATGGGTTTTCACCTTTATGAGGATGATACCAAGTATACCTGTCATTTGATTCTCGGAGCGGAGAAGCGCAAACACTATAGCGGTTGCCCAAGTTGAAGCCTGTTCTAGGGAAATAGATAACTGGATGAGGGTAAATAAGCTTAAGCTTAATAGTGATAAGTCTAAGCTTCTGGTGATTAGCTCTAGATACCGTCCTCGTCCACTTGTTAATTCTATGGTCATTAATGATTTCTGTGTACAGTCCTCAGTCTCTGCAAGGACTTAAGGTATGGTAGTCGACGACTGCTTAAGTCTAGAAAAGCATGTTAATTCTATATGTAAATTAGCCTTCTATCACATTAGGAGAATCGCTAAAATTTGGGAGTACTTGCCAGAAGAGTCAACGACAGCTCTTGCACACGCTTTTGTTACGTGCAGACTAGATAATCAAACTGGGCACGCGCTTTTATACGGTCTACCTAATTATCTTATCCAAAGGCTACAGTCAGTGCAAAATTGTGCTGCTCGTCTTGTCAAGCGCCGGTTCAAGGCATTCACATGTTACACCGTTACTTATGGAGCTCCACTGGCTACCGGTTGAGCAACATATTGTCTTTAAGTTATTGTCATTAGTTTTTAAGTCTCTGAACAGTTTAGCACCTTTTTACATTAATGAATTATCATATCGTTACAGTCAAATTCGTAATCTTAGATCCACAAACCAATGCCTTCTAGTTATCCCCAGGTCTAATCAAAAGACTTATGGTGACAGAGAATTCTCTGTAGCAGCTCTGAAGTTATGGAATGCTCTACTCATTAGCATAAGGCAAAGTAGTTCTCTCTCTATTTTTAAGAAAAATCAGTAAAAACTCATCTTTTTAGACAAGTTTTTTTGTAATTTCTATACCAACATTATGTTTATGTTATTTGGTATTTTCAATTTTTTTTAAATTTTTTGTTGTAGATTTGTAAAGCGCCATAGGACAGTTAGTGTATATGGCGCTATAAAATTTAATGAAAACAAAACAAAAATAATAAAAAACTTTGGGCTCCACTAATTAAAACTGTGAGAAGATCTGTCAGATAAGACAATTTATAATCTAACAACCCTCAAATTTGACGCTTTTGGATTTGAGAAATGGTCTTCGCAGTTTTAAAAATTACAACTTAAAGGTGTGATTGCGCAATCTTTCCATTGCTCGGCAAAAGACGTTCAAAACGCAAAAATAACTTCTGCTACATATATAACAAGCACAATTCTGCCTTAAACCTTGCAAATACTGTGCGAATGACTTAATTTCGTGGACGATTGAAATGGATTTCAGTTATAAGTGCTTGAGCGGATTTAGTGTTGACCCGTAGGATAAATTAATGACTAGCGAAATATAGCGCCAAAATGCATCGATCCTTGAGAATTCAGTTCGTTAAAATGGTTTCTTTGTCAAATTGAACCGATTTGATCAATATACTTTGAAGAAAATTGAAAGGAAATACTTTTAGAAAGCGGCAGGTTTGTCTGGGATAACCGTGAAACTGCTCCTTTAAGCAGTAGCAAATATTTGCCTGATTTTTTTTCCAGATCCAACGGGATTCAAACCCATGACATCTGCGGTGCCTGGGCAGATACTCCAACCACAGAGTTATGAAGCCGTTCATGGTAGGCAGATTGCGTTATCGAGGGTATATTCACAAACCAACGGCTTTTGAAGACGGCAGCTCGCCGAAAACGTACAAAAAAAACCCAAGAAATTTAATGCACTCAGTTTGCTAGATTTTGTTTTTCGGACACTATAAAAGGTTATAATTATTTACAATTGAAAGGTGAAAATTATATAATTATACTTCATACTTTTTCAATAAATATCGGATTTCAAGACACAAAATTTGGTCAGCGTCTCTTGCAATCTCGCATGCATACACAATCTTTATTCCATCATCATTATGAACGTTGACTAACAAAAATAAACTGCGAAATGCTCGAGCTGATCAGAGTTTGTACCGATGCATAGCTTGCCGTAAAATGGAAGTCGACCCGAAGTAATGTTATGTGCTTGGAGGCGCTGCAGTTTTACTCTCAATCGTCACAACTAATCAAATGGGTGAAAAATGAAAACTCGTCCTTTCGAGCCAAAGCGTTATCAAGTGGTTTTTCATTTAACTAAATTTGCAGTGCCTTTCAACTTAAAAAGTCAGTAACGGTTCAAGAATGGGATATTTCTGTCATATAAGAAAATGAAGGCGGAGGATTTACAACCGTTTTCTTGATACTAACTTTTCATTTCCGAACTAGGGAATTGGTAAATGTTGAATTTCGGTGGCGAAATTTACCAGCTCTTTCAAATCCACATTTACTGCCGATTAAAATTCTTACTGACCAAAAGATAACGCCAAAGAAGGGTAGTGAACCACGGAATGTTTGCTGATCAAACATTTTCATGAAAGAACAAAAAAATGGGATAATCAACGGGAACTGAAATTTTCCAAGAAATTTCTATATCTATTTCTGGATGTCTAATCTAAAATTAAAAGAAATTGTCAAGTATGGGGATGCTATTTAACCATAATTGAACATGAAAGATTGGGGTTCAATCTTTTTTTCTGAAAAAACCCTAAATATGTAATTCCCGAAGGAGTAAGACAAATTCTCGTCGGTATCCTGTCATCAATGTCACACACAAATAGTATATATTTAAAAATTATTTTATTTACATGGAAACCCACTTTCGTTTTGATTTATGTGCATTAAAGACACACTGCCAATAGAAATATTATAAATTATTTTTTAAGCTCTGTCCATTTCATATAAAATCTTTCGCGTAGGCAAATATACATTATAATAATGTGTTTTTGTCATATAAATATTCTATACCGCTTGACGAAATTTTTGAAAATATACATTCGTTTGTCCTCGCGAACAAAACAAACACGAATCTATAAACGAAACTCTGAACGAAACTTTCCTACTTGGTATGACCCCTTGGTATGACCACTTGGTATTTACAGTAGGTGAATGAAAAACGTACGTTCTTGCTGGTATTTTTTTTTTATCTTTCCAAACCTAACTAGAATATAACTCGTGCATCTCGGTAGAAATGTCTTTTTTGCATTTCGGGGTTGCACTAGCAAAGTTCATTCTGTAAGAATGTAATTAATATGTATTTCTTGAGTCCAGGACTTGTGGTCGGTTCTCTTCCGAACTCCTTCCAATATCTCGGCATTGAATCCCTCTTCGTTTAATTGCTGCACAGTTTTAGGTTCTTCTTGCCCTCGATCAAGGCGGCTTGGCTTGTACGGAAGTTGTGTCCGTCAATAAATAAGAACAATAATTCAAATAACTCGTTATCTGTCTTGCTCTATGACAACATTCACGCGTAGTACGTCATGCTAGCTGTCATAGGACTGCCGTACATGGATCGGGAGGGCTGGGGATAGGCTGGGGGAGCACGTGTCCAATAAGGCATTTGGAAACAGCTGTTGGTACCCGGATGAAAGAGTGGTGTGGCAGGAAAACCAGCGTAGAATTCTGAGCCGGGGAACTTGTAGGCTGCTTGGGCATGAGCTTGAGCATCGGACGTGATTGGCTGGTTCAGCTGGGCTAGCCCTTGGAAGTCAAATTTGTAGGCGTACCTCTTGCCATGAATCTTTGTCATGATGTTTTTGTCGTAGTAATAACGAAGTGCACGACTCAGCTTGTCGTAATTCATGTTGGGTTTGTTTTTTCTCTCTCCCCAGCGTCTGGCGACCTCGTCTGGGTCTGAGAGCTTGAATTCACCGTTTGTTCCTTCCCAGGCTATGCAGCTGGAGTTCTTGGGGTCGGACAGAAGCTCAAGGAGGAACTGCCACAGTTGGATCTGGCCACTTCCGGTCGTGTTGGCGGCAGCAACCGCATCCCTGGTGGACATTGGGCTCGGGGCATAGGAACCTGGTGAGTGAAAAGGAAGAATGGTGAGCTAATGTAAACTTTGATTAAAAAGACACGAAAACACTATTGGCGTAAAACAGACAGTTGTTGATAATCACAACGTCAACGACAAAAACAACGGTAACAGTAACAAATACAGAGTACAAAAACAAACAAAAATAAACAATAACGGCAACGACGTAAACAAACAATGGAGTCCACAGCTACACAAAACAGTCTGAAAACAAACAAAGAAAACGACTGAACATGAACATACCTTGCATTTGCTGTGGTTCTTGAATGGGTTTTGTTGGCACAACGCCGTCCTTCATGTGAGACAGTCTGTGTGTGGATTGAGCGCTGGACCAGGAAGGTGATTCTAAATAACAAGAAAAAAGTTGAGAGTTTAGACAAAATTGTTCAATTGTGTCTGTTCAATTGTCTCATGACAGACGAGGGAACTCTTTTTTCTCTTTATTCCAAATATAATATGCTAAAACGTTTCGGTTTGTTTCACTCCTAGCTTCAAAACGACTCGAGCAGTTACGAAAATTAAGAACTTGTTTTGCTATAACTAGGAATGTTCCGTCAACTTTTGAAGCAGTTATCCAAAGCCTATTAAATGACTGTTTATTTTTGCTTGTCTTGAAGAGTAGTGTTTGTTGTTGCTCATTGTTAACAATTTTTATAAAATGTTGTAAACTTCCTTACCGGTGAAGCGAGCTTGGCTGTAGTCACTGCTTCTGGATGCACTAGGATAGCTTGTGATGACAGGATGTTGGCGACTTTCGACTTCGCTACTTCGTGAATAGGTAGGCATTCCTGATTAAGGGAAAAGCTTTTCTTTAATCAATGTTCAAGAAGAAAATCTAACTGCAAAAAACGTTGAACCAAAGCGTGCTTAATCTTTTCAAAATAGTTTAAGCAGTTGCAAAACTTAAACTCTGAAACTTCTGGTCTTTCAATATCAACTTCCAACATGAACCGTGTTGAGAAGAAACTGCCTTTTATAATACTCTATACAAGGAAATGCTGGGAGGAAACCGCTGTCTTTTTCTAAAGGAAGTTATTCAGTTCAACTTCCAACTTTGTATTGTATCATTCAAAGGTGCGGGGTGGGGTAGTGACGCACGATTGAATTTTTCCCGGCTCTTGTGATAATTATATGGGTCTGCGGCCAAATGTCTAAACATTTGCGCGTCTAAACCCCACTCCTAAACCCACAACAATTTATCAATAGCTGAAAGGTCACAGGAAGAACTTGCAAAGTGCACTATCAAAAAAGGGAAAATGCCACAAGGTTCAAAGAGGAGAGATTTATTACCTGAAGTAGAACCTTGAGCTCTGCTGTCGTACAGCGGGGGGGAAGGAACTGCACAGGACGAGGAATTGGGCACAGAAGATGGAGCCAAGGCGCGGTCGATATCATCTGAAGTCAAGTTTGGAAGAGGTGCTGGAAAAAAAGTTAAAAATGAATTAGCAACTGCATGTTTGAATTTTAAACAAATGTAAGGAAAAACCGACGAAGAAAACAAGCCTTTAAAATAACACCAAAAATGGGAATTTTTCAGATTTAAGTGCCAAGAGACAATTTAATTTCAGAGAATTGAAAGTTAAACACAAATTAGTTCTTTTTCTATACCAATACAACGAAAACATGCGGGAAAAAGTTCAACGGTAAATTAAATTTTAAAGTGGCAAAATTAGTTGAAAGCGCAGTATTTGGACTAAATATTCGCTAAAACTGTTTAAGATGTTTTTTGTAAATGATTCGTGACATGAAATGCTGTGAGCTTACTTTTTCTCAACACGCAGAGATGAGCCATCAGAATGTCGCCATTATACGCTGGGGCTAGTTTCATGAAGTCTTCTCTCGTAAGGCGGCAAAGCTCTCTACCATCCATATCAAAGCGACCAACTTCAATCTCCTTCAGGCTGAATTCTTTCACTGCCCATTGGATCCACTGTCGAACGTGCTCCTTAGTCCAGCACATTGGGTCTGAGAATTGAACAATTTGAAAATTTTGTTGAAAATTCCAACTCAAGAAACAAACCACAGACAACACAAAGAAATTGCTTTTTTTCAAAAGATGTTTTGATAATTGATTAAAAAGTTAGAGCTCTCGTTATAAAAAAATCGCGAAATAATTTAAAGGTCTGACGAATCTTGAAGATTCTATTCTGTTTTAAAAAATGTTTCAATTCTGTTTTTGCCGAGTTTGTTATTCTGAAACGTTTAAAGTTCAATTTTCGTTTTTCTGAAATTTAGTTTCAAAAGCTCCTGTCTATTTTGAAATGGGGGAGTGTCTTGTATTGATAAGGACGGCATGAAAGCAGCCCTCCAAGTGAATTCACTGAATGGCATTTTTGTTCGTCAAATCTTTGCGGGTCGCAGACTCTAAAAAGCTTTGTTTTTTTGTTACCCCTAAAGCTTAATTCTAATAAAACCCAAAGCAGCTTAAAACCAGTAGTTAATAAGAAACATGGCACATGAGAGTTGAAGTCGTTTCTTTTATCTTCACACAACTATTTTTATTACATTTCAAGTTAAAAGGTTATCTTGATTTTTTTTTCAAGTTTCAACAAAACACTTTGTAAACAAACAAAGGAAAGTATTGGCTCTTCAACACACAGGAGACAATTTCGACTTGTGAAACGGAGATTGGAACACGACTGGACAAAATCTTGTAAAATATACGCAAGCCCACTGATCAGCTTATTACCAAAATACACGGTATTGGCAAAGGTCAGTGTTTCTGCGAGGCGCGGTGAGTTTTCTCCGCCCCCTTTTTAAGACATGAAGTAAAATGATACGAATAAATCTCGGCTGTTGAAAAGCTTAATCTTCTAAACTTCAACTCTCGTTTCTAAAAGTGGACATGTCAACTCCTCCCGCATGAAATTTAAGCTGAAGGCGTTGCCCGTTGATGACAGATTGTGGTCTTTTGAAACGAAACACTGACAAGAAGGTTAGACATTTACCTGCGGGAACAATCACTCGCCGCTCATGCGCGAGTCCTTGTTGCGGGGCCGGGGATGGCGAACTTCTATCTTGGAAATCATTGTTGGGAACGAAGGGGCGTTTGGCGCTGGGTTCTTCAAGATCAGGTTCCAACGATCTCTTTTTGCTATTGTAAAACGAATCTCCTTTCGTCGGTTTCACTGGCTTGTAAGGGTCGTTGAACGAATTATCAAACAGTGACTGATCCTCAGAAATCAGTGCCTCCTGTCAAAGCATAAGTCGTAAATTTTTTATCAGTAACTTAAGAAGTCCTGAAAACTTTCGCGCGCCTTTTTTCAGGGAATCCAACTTTAAAACATGACAGAAACAGTTTATTGTATTCTCTCGTTAGGTTTCTTTAGTTTTCGTAACAATAAAAGGAATATTGTGTATCGTGTTTCAACGAAGAAGTTCTATTAAATGACCTGTAAAACACTGAAGGAATGGTTACTTGTTTTTTGAAAAGATACATAAAAAATTAAACAGAAAAACAGTGACCCTTTAGACTTCACAATGTTATAAAGATTTATATTTGGTGGCTGAAGAAACCATGTGAATTGACTACAAAGCAAATTTTATTCAAGTGTGAAATAATGTGTAAGCACTAATTTGAGCCCGTTGTCAAATCGCACAAAAAGTGTATGAAAATTATTGCCTTGGGAATGAGCGTTTCGTTACTTACAAGTTGAGAAATTACAATTTGAACCATCTACAAAGCCAATGCGTGAACGCGCGAAACTAAAAAATGACTAATTGAGTATCTTGACAAAGAATAAAATAAACAAACTCCGTTAAAAAAAAGAGCTTCAACTTTTATGACTCAAGAAATTTGCATTTGATGTTGTGTCAGTAATTATCGAACAGTAAAGTGGCATTTAATTCGGGTAGATTATCAAAGATTTCTTTTCGTCTGTTTTTTCAGGAGTTGAACACATCATTTCGGAGGTGAACAAGAAGGTAAAAGAGAGGACGTTAAATTTTCGTTGCGAGTTTTGCTGCTGATTTGAAATGATCAAGTGAAAGTGGACTTTGCCGTCTTCACACTCGACCGGGTTCAGCAAAAAGACATTCGATTTTGTATTCACACTTGCTTAAAACTATGAAAATTTTTCCTTGACTTACTTGAGCATAAAGCGAGGCATCCGGGACAACGTTGTGTTCTGAACTAAGACCAAACATTCTTGTGCTTTTAGACAATCTAGAGAAAAAAGAAACAACAAAAATTTAGCACCACTGAAGTATTATCAAAACAAGAAAATCGTCAAGTTAAGAAATTTCGTAACAACTTCAAAACGACAACTGAAGCGCTCTCGAAGGATCAAGTAGAAAGACGATGCAAAACAGATAGATTAGGAATACATGAAATATTACCTTATAATTTCCTGACTGGAAGTCGAAATCTTTGTTCGGTATCACAGAAGAGAATATTCCGCGATAAGTTCTGAATACGCTCAGTATAGGAATGTATCTTGATCACAGCTGAGAACTGAATAAACAAAAAAAATCCAAACTTCTTATTTCAACTTGAGTTCAAATACTCGGGGAGGTTCTTTCTGTCGTTTTCCGGTTACTGCTATATAATACTTCTGAAGTAGAACGACTATGTTTTCCTATTCTCAATTTGAGTTCCTTTCGATGAGAACGTTTGATTCAACTGCTGGTGATTTGGTGGATGTGGTTATATATGCCTGACCATGCAAAATCGCTTACTGTCTTGGCAAGTAGGAGGGTCAATTTTGACAGAAGAACATTAGGAGGTAGAGTATCATGGTCGGTTGCAGCCAATCAAAACGTGAGCCACTCAAAACAAACCAGTCCCTAGAGGTTTCTTGACGCCCACGCTCGTACACACCCTATGACGTCACGAGTGGGGTCAGGACCTTTGCGGACCCGTGATTTAGGAGACTCCACTGCTGTCATAACAAGGCTAGTAAGCAATATCTGTGATTGTCAGCGACCCTTATCTCCGACCAATCAGCGCGCGGTTCACTCTGATTAAGTACCGCATGTGTGCTTGAAGATAAACACGTACAAGAGCAAAACTGCCTTGCTCATTTCAAGCCGAACAATGGCCACAGAGACCAGCCTTGTTACGAGTTGTTTTGCAGGGTATTATTATTCGCAAAGCTGTGACACTCTTATCTCACATCTGTTGATTTTACTTACTCGGTACATGAAATACCAGACGAGAACAGAAATCTTACCCGGCAGGGTGACCTAACTGGCGTTATTTGATCTCACATTTCTTTACCGTGTGTCTCTTGGGACAAAACACAACCCACTTCGATACAAACTAATCTGCTCGCAGTCAACTCTACTAGACGCAAACAATGCGGGCATTCAACCGTGTATCTAAAACAAATTCCTTTAGACAGAGAAAAAAATAACAAAGTTTTCTCGCTCACGCGATCTCGCTTTGCGCGCGAGACCCCAAAAGTAATTTCTTTAGTTTTTTGCCATTTGTCATACAGCTAGAACGTGCGAGCAAGTTCACCAGTGTACGTGCGAGTTCCGCGCTCCTCTGGAGTCGCGAAAGTACACGTCATAGTTTATTGTTTGCTTCTGTCCACGCAAACCTATTCACTTGTTAATCGTGTCTTTGTATTGGCTTCCCATGGGACTGGGTGGGTCATTTGTTCACTTTACCGCCAAATTGCTTCCAAATGAATGAATGAATGAATGAGTATTCCGAACTGTCACTGCTTGGGCATAATTTTGAAGTGACTTTTCGCGCCACTCAAAATAGCTTATAATGGACTCCACTGCACATGAAAACACTTCCAGTGATATTGTCAAAGATTATGTCGCTTTCCTTTGAAGCTCTGTTTTCTTTGCTAAATACAGGTTACTGCTCTGCCATATAGGCCGAACTTGAGCTAAAATATCACAACAATATTTCCAGGTAAATCAGTGTTGTGTTCCCGTTTTTAAAAACGTAACCGAGATTCTTTTCTGAGGAAACATTAATTAAATTGAAGGGTTCCTGAACTCAAGAGTTTATTCAATATGAAAACATCAGCATGATACAATTGAAAACCTCAGTGAAAGGTGCTTTTAGTATAAAATATCTGATACAAGACTGCCACTTTCACGTTAAGTCATGTGCTATTTTTAACACAAAGTTACGAAAAATTCAAACTTTAAGCAAAGTTATTTCTCTGTTTATCAACTTTCTGTGGCACCATCCACGAGCTGCTAATGGTAAACAAGTTTAAAATATTGTACTCCGCATAAGTTGTTTTCGTAGAGAAAGAATGAATTATGCGCATCACAGACGATATTATGCGAGCGCTGTACCAAGTTTCGAAATCGCATTGAAAAGCACTGACGCATTGAGAGGCGGCCAGTATCATCTACAAGTGCCTTCGCCATTTTGTTTCCTCAGACAACTGTTTACTTTACGTGTTCAACTTAAGGGCTTATTGCCCTGTAGTGCAGAGTTATATTTTCGTATCAAACGAAGGTGGAATTCACGAGAGTATTCTTGAACCTGCATGATCCGAGACAACCATAGCGCGTTGTGTGTTTGATCGGTCTCATGATCTCAACACACTGCAGAGCCCTTTCAAGCAAGTATGAGATTTAAAGAGCAATTTACATTAAACTTGATCGATTGAGCAAGAATCTCAGGGTTACTTATTTAGATATTCATCAGTTTTTAAATATCAGAAACTCCGAGGTGTTATAAATTTAAAACTTTGTTCTTAAAAAAGGCAAAGAAATGTTTTGATTTCGTCGACTTTTATTAATACCGCTGCTGACTGTGCACAGCACGACTTGGCTAAAGCTAAATCGCCGAGTTTCTTTTATAATTGTGATTAAATTACAGTTGGTTAAGCCTGGACAAATGGGTTGACCTCGCCTCCTTCGTAGAAGGTTTCGAAAGTGTCGGGAAATCGCAAAAATTCTTAGAACTATTAAAGTGTAAATCAAATTAGGATTTGTTGCTTTATCAATATGTATATATTTCTATAATTCGTTGACTGCATCCTTCGCAACCAAACTCTAAATGCGACGATATTCATGACTGTCCAAATTTTATATAAGTTCTGAAGTTTTACTGAGTTACTAAATACAGTACATCTCTTGAAAAGGAAAATGCGTTTATTTCTTCTTGCAAATTGTACGGAATTTGTAAATTTCAACCCACTAATCAATATCAGCAAACGAGAAAATGCTGCGAAGCGTTACGTTTTGTAGACGTCGAGCGCGCAGCGAGACAACATATACTTTGGGGCCGGATAAACGGCAGTAAAATGAATGAAACCCTCTAATCATTAGCCTCTTGAAAATTACGTTTTCTTTTTCCTGTGGTATAAAGAAAATTGCACTGTCTGTAAATCAACAAAACGTAACTTGCAATGGAAATCAGGTGTGTGGACGCTGCAAAACTCCACTGTGTGTACATTATATAAAACAGTGACAAAACCTACATGTTGCATAAACGTTCGTCCCTCATGTTTTCCATACCGATTGCTACCTCCTAAAATAAACTAAAATTGATTGGGACTCGACATTTAACGCCGTGTGAAAATTTCCATGGTTGGAGAAATCTGAAGCGATTTATGTTTTAATTAAAACTGTATTTTGTGGGGTACAGAATTAAGTCTGAAATTAGGGCCTGTTTCCGGGTACGGAAGCTAAACATTCGATTTGGAAATTGAAGGTCTCAACAATTTTCTGCGTTTTTAAAAAAAAATGCTTTTACTAAAAATGGTCTCCTAGTCAGTAACATACATTTTTTTAATCAAGATTCAAGGTCTGCAATTGGTAAAAACTGACAACGGGACTTGTAAGTTATTTCAGCAAAAGTTGCATGTAGGCCGATCGATCCACACTAGACCACAGTTTGCATTTGATCAGCATTTCAGTCTTAAGAGAGTGACAGTTACTACTCTTGGAGAAAACTAAAAAGTATAGCAGTTTCTAGAATAAAGCACAACAAACAAACATCTTGAGAAAGGAAAAGCCGAAAAGGGCCATACGTGTATTGGCATATATATCCTGAACACCCCCCGTATAACATTGTTACCTGTTCGGCTGTTGAAATTGGATTACTGTTACTGCCTCGGGGAAGGATATATTTGACTTTGAGTTTCGCAAGAGCATTTTTGCTATGCAGTTTCACTCACAATGAGGTTGTTCAGTCAAAATCAGTATCTTTTTTTAAAATTTAACGGATAGTTCTCGACGATAGCGCGTCACATGCTAGAATATCATTTTAATTTGATAAAAAAAAATGTGGTGCAACAATCTCATGTCACTAAAGGAAGGAATATAAAGATGAGAAGGGGGAGGGGTGAGGAAAAATTGTACACGATCACAGAAGTCAGAATAAGTAGTGTCTTTTTTAAATAAATAAATAAAGAAAAGTCAAAACTAGCATTTTTTTAAAAGAATTCGCCGACACTACTACTACTTCTATGACTAATACTAAACTCTATTTCTGTGTCTACTGCAAAGATCTATTTTTGTGTTATTGTCGGTGTTGTTCAGTTACATCCACAGTTTTCCTTTTCTTAATCTTTACTTTATTTTAATGAAATCAAGTTTTGGTGAAACTAGCTACTTTTCAGTGCTTTTTGTGGGGCTTGAATTGTTGACGAACCGGTTTAGTGGAGAGAAAAATTAAAAACGGAAATGTAACACTTTGTCGTGTCTAATGAAATTTCCCAGATTTCATCGAGAGGAAAACAGTGGGTTCCCATTTTGATAAAAATTCAAACTACAATAAAACATGTCGTCAGTTAATCTGTGATGATGAGTAACGAAATTTGTTGCTTGAAGGGAAGAAAAGGTTTTTCTGCGAGATAACGTGATGAAGGGAGGGCGATACGATCCATTATCCTAACCTTCCACTCAACCCACGTTGCGGTATTGTTCTATTTGAAATATCGGGCGCATGGCCGAAGCAACTGAAATATTTCAGGATTTCCCAATTACTCAATTAATACTTTAATTTCGGAAACAGTGTCCGAATTCTACCGTTAAAATCCGCTTACTTTTCTCTTCACCTAAACTTTTTTTCGTAGCAAAATTCCACAAGATTCAGATGTACAAAGCAAAGTTGTTTTTCTCTTCAAAAGCTAAAGTTGATGGATGACGATAAGACGAAAAAAAAATGTTTTTCCGTGTGGTTCCCTTTTTTAACTGACGAGCAGATTTACGTCATTTTTCTCACGATGCCAATTATATAACTGGATTATGAAAGATGGTTGTGTAGTAGCTTCAAACCACAAATACGCTGTTTACAAACCTAAGCAAACTGAACATTGTACGTACGTGAGGCAAAGCGGTGACAAAATCCTCGAAACCGCGAAAACAAAGCTTAAATCGATAGGAGGGCTACTGCGCGCGGTGTTGCATGTTGAGGTCACACAACAAACAGAGCACTTATTATCCTCAGCTAGCAAAACAAGATTTCACTGAAAATCAAAAGTGCCCGAACACTATAGGCTTTGTGTACTCAACACACAATACAAACAACACTGGAAGAACACATTGTATTGTTGACATGCTTCGGTTGAGATTGTAAAGAAATACTTTTTAGCGTAATAAAACAAAAGTTACAACAGCCATCAATAAAAGTTGTAAAAGTTCTTTAGAAGCCTGTGACTATTAGTAATACTCTTCTCTAAAGTCATGAAAATCATCTGGCTCTGTGTACTTTTAACTTTTCTTGTACCTTGTCAATCAACGAGCTGTTCTCTTGTTATAAGTCGAAACAAAGCCTATAAATCGAAATACCTCCATCGATATTTTTCGTACATTTTGCCTCTACAGCAGAACGAATTCTTTTGAAGAAAGCAAATACCAGAACATCCTGACAAGGCAAGCTGTCGAAAATTTATTTTCCTGAACTTTTTTGACATTTTTTCCCTGAGGTCTTGCTTTCTTTGCAAATCTTTATTTTGAATATAAACTGATAACACAAGGCTTGAAATCGCAACAGACAGATGAAGGAGTAGAACTGAGGTGGAAAAGTATGAGAATGGAATTAAACAATGCGTTTCCGGTCGAAATGACAGTCAGCAGGAAACTCTTTTGACGGCTTGCGAAGAAAAGATCAATACTTCACAAAGTTGATTTAATCTTGGTATTAAATTGTTTTCTTTCCGTAAGTTATATATTTCACACTCAGTAATTTTTTTGTTGTGAACATCTTCAAATGTCGTTTTTGCTTTTAAAAAGTCAAGACTGATCGGAATTCGTAGTTAAGTCGCACGGCACGGCGCTGAGGAAATAAAATTTCACTTTTTGATCTTGCCCATAGTTAAGTACGGGCCACCTCCGAAGACAAAGTATCATACTTTCAAATGTTGATTCTGAAAAGCTTTTAAATATTTCAACAGTGATACATTTCAAAATGGTCGAAAATGTGGAGAGGGCATGCACACTAAGATAGCTCCAAATCTTGGGTATAAATACTTCCTAGACTCAAAAACTGATTAGAACTGTCAAAATATCGCAGGAAATCAAAGAAGTTACTACCCAGCGGAGCCGTTTATTCTCTAGCATTCTGCACCTAATTATATTCTTAATAATGGTTTTGACTTTTTGACCCTTCTATTATCTTTTTGCATGCCATTACTGCCACACCCAAAAATTTGCGCGCTCTGATTGGCTGGCGATTTGGCTTGAGGCAAAGTACACTTCAAACATCACAAAAGAACGTCTAAAAATACTTCGATATTTTTTTGCCTGACAAACATTGTAGCAGTCATATTTCTCATCAAAACTGTAAATTCGGTTCAGAACGTGCTCGTATCGGAGTTTTCTAGTAGGTTAAAAAGGGATGATACGAAATCATAATCTGTGGTTCTCAATGAAGAGTACGTTGGCGTCAAGGATAAGAAAATTATTTGGATTTCGGTAGATAAATCACATCAAACGAGATCCTCTAAAAGTGTCAAACAGTAAATCGAATCAACAGACGGGCTACGCCAGACAGACTGAACTAGACCGAGCATTCTCCAATTACATCGAGGACAAAGTTATTGAAGGGCCTGACAAAAGTAAAACGAACAGCATTCATCAGCAATTCAAGTACCAATGTTTTATTAATAGTGTCTTAGAAAACGAGTGCTAGAAACTCGCTGTGGAGTTTTTAAAAAAAACACTACCGATGTCAAATCTTTTACAGAACGAAGGGGTCTGAAAGGATGATGTGAAACGGCATATCGGAAATTCTTTTTAGTCTTTTTTTTATTCGAAAGAATAGGCAATAAAGAATTTTAATAAACACTCAAAAGAGTATTTCGTGAGTTGCTTCTTACTGCCATTCCAACCATGATTATGCTCCTGGCTTGTTGTGCTACAGATGATTTTGCAAAAAACAAAACTATACTGCTGTAAAACCAACGTTCATTTCGCTTATTTGATCTTGATGACTTGAAAAGCGCAAAAATCTAAAGATGAGAACTTTCGTAAAACTCGAGAAAATGTTGGCAGTAAAAGATCAAGTGGAAAGCACAGCAGAACTAATTTCGTTCACAGCTTCAGTTGTCGAAAGGACATGTCAAAACATGGCATTGCGAGAGAACTCAAGTCAAGTGAAGCGTGAATGACTGAACAACAAACAGCCCACGGGATGTTTTTAATACGTCCACTCAACTTTAGTAAAGGTGTGAAGGCAATTAAAACATCAAGTCAGTTGTTCAGTATACACGTACTCTTCCTCTTTACCCAGTTTGTTTCAAACACTAAAATTCTTAACATCGCTTTCCAAGACCTATGTCCACGTGGCGTGAACTTAGTATGAGGGAGAACCAGTCGCCTCTCTCACAACCAATCAAAATATTCTAAATTCAAAACTAGAATTAAGGACTTGATTTAGAAAAAAATATGTATCAATTTTATAAGATTTTAAAAGTCATGATAATAAAAAACTACAAGATCGTGAGCAAGATTTCTAAATTATTTCTAGGTTCTTTTATGGTTGAATACATGTACGGTATATTGAAAGTTTATAGCATTTCCGGACAAGACTCATTATGCTGGTTTTTGTTGTTGTTGGGTAAATGGAACTTTAAAGAAACATTTATACAAGAGGACAAATAGCTTTTTGATGCTTTGGCGAATCTAGAGAAATGTTTTGAGTTGAACATTTTCCCCCACCCCTCCCCTCAAGGTACTTTTGGCTACTGTTCGGCCATATTTTTATAATACTGATTCTGAAGTGAAGTTATCACACACTTGTGGAAATTATTAAATAACGTTCAACGCAGACGCTAGACCTCTCACATAAGACATCAAAACACAAAAATGCTCACTTTCTAAGTAGCTACACAAGTTCGGGATTTTAAAAACTTAAACCGGATTGCGGAATGCCCCACTCAAGCAGTGAGAACTCCATGCCGTCGGCCGTGTCTAAGCCACTACACTTCGCAGTCTCAAATAACCAGCAAGTGGCCCTTGTTTTCATTTGTTTACTTGACAGCATCTTCTCATACCTCGGGAAGGAAACTTCGACTCAGCTGAAAACTTTCAATTTTTATCATGTGTTTTGTGGCGAAGTCAAACAGATTTGATACAGATCACAAATTCTCAGACGTCGGCTTTTACTGGGAGCGGAAGTTCAATGCCTGGATTGATAAATTTTGATAAAATGACCAATTTCCTCTGTTTTCCGGCGTCAAGTTTACACATTCCGATGTGTACGAACCATCAACTTGAAAACAAATGAAAACGATACTTTTCACCCCCAAAATCGTGGACGCTGTCAAATTGCTTCACTGGGAAGCAACTGCGCAAATTTTAATCGGCTTGAAACGTCCGAACAGATTTTTAAGAAAATTTTGAAAACAGGTCTATAGCAAAAACCTGTCCACATTTCTTCAAGCCAATAAGAAGCTTAACTTACAGGGTTGTCCATAATAGTTTTTTTCTGCTTTTATTTGAACAAAAATTAACGCGTACACTTGAATCTGAATCTAAAATTTTCAAAATTCAACATTTTAAAATCTGATTGACTTGCTTTTTCAGTGTTCTGGCGAGTATTAGGAATAACTGATAAGTAATCAAGTTGACTGCATATATTGGGTGAGTTCATACACACGTACGCAAGAACGGCGTATTAATCAACTAGTGATGTTATATTTGACATCTAAACTCGAACGCCAGTATATCTCTTCTGTATAACAGTCTATATGCGTCTTCTTCTCAAAAAAGGATCTAAACTTGAAAATTTCGTTCAGAGTGGCGTCCATTCGGAGAGGCGTCAATACAGCGTCAAGTATTTCAACGTTGTTTAATACCAAACCACGGATAACTGATAAGAAATACTGAAACAGTCTTTACTTCCTGCGTTGTTGAACAATCAGTGAATAAAAACTACTTCATTTAGACGTGTTGCATCATACTCGGCATACAAATCAATCGTTCAACACATGTCACTGAACGTTATGGGACTCAAAATCGTGCGCGGTCACGCAAGACTGGTCCTAGTCTGTTGACATGACCCGGCCATACGGTGACGTAATCATTTAAAATGGCGACGACAACAAACAAGAGAGCACGTTCACAAAATGGGGTTGAAACACAATGGGTTATTTTTCCTCTCTGAAAATAAGTATTACTTTATTTGTATTTTTTGTGCACGTTCCTGTACAGTGTCAAAAAAATAAGAAGTCGTAAATTGCAGAAATAGGGGTTTTACGTTTGAGATTGCAGTGATGAAGTAAAATATTTTATTTCAAGAATACTGTCTCTCGCGGTGCTAACTCGTTTTTCTAGTGTCTTGAAAATCACATCCTGAAATACGCGTGTTCTCTGCCTTCTTACTAAGACAATATCGTCCAAGACCACTTGACCAATCCTTCCTCTGGCGCCAACAGGCGTCATATATTTCTACTAATTACCTCTCTAACGAATTATTTTCGATATCTTTGATTTCCTTCATTTCGCGCAATCCATTCAAATTGATGAAATGAACCACGTCCTTAAGATACCAGGATATTCGTTTTCGGTCAAACAAATATTGAAATTAATAGTCAAAACTCTTGGGTTGTTTTCTATGCAAAGGAATTTTTCCCCTCGTGGCAATGGCGTTCCGCACAATTTTTTTGGGAATAATTGTGGTCTTACTGTTACGTCATAAAGGGCTGACGAAACAGGATCGCGATACTTGGCTTCGAGCCACGATCACGGAAAGTTTAAATTTTATAAACAAAAACACTTCAACCAGCATCTTTCTGTTCGAGAATAACAACTGCAACACGCCAGTTTGTTTTTGAACGAACTAGGCTTGTGTACGAGGGGAGGAGTTAAGCGGTTTCTTAGTTTGGGCGGAAATTAGTTATTGAGTATTGTGTTGTCTTATTTGAGGTACTACATGTACTCTAAAAGCGAATGAAATTGGCTGAAATGAAGTGAGACTCACTGCAACGTGTGCATGTTTCACTTTTCTTCCGCTTTATTGGACGTGCTCTCTTGACACTTGCTCTATAGCAGTCATTCTCAGTTCTAGTTCAGTATTTTCCCCGTACTGTGTTAAAAAAAACCCAGCAGTGTATTTCTACAAAACAACGATTGCACAAGCACGGTGCATATATCTAGTTATATAGATTGACAAAGTGATAGAGGAATACAGTTTGACATTGAGTCATAACCGTTGCAAGCAGATCGCACTATACCTGCAGATTTTAAGGTTGTGCCTTTCGTAGATAAATCACTGTCGAGAAGTCCGCAGCACTACATGTGTCGATATTAATTAGTCAAAACTTAAGATTTGTATTTTTTATTGTAGAGACAGAAAGAGATCTTAACTCCAATATTCAGAGGTATTTTTAACACAAAACTACTCACTCACTTAAAACGGCCCCCAATTAGTGTCCAAGAAACTATTAGAAAAATTGTGCTTGAAAGCTCAAAAATTACTAACAATTTGTATATTCCAGTTTCCTACTTCAAGCTGAAAATACTGAAAGTTGCCAATAAAACAGACTTCAATCTTTTCCGTAAATGGAATTTAACAACAACATAAAACAATAAAACAAATTTGATTCAAATCTCGTGATTATGAATCATCTGACAGCTAAGTTTGGCACAGGGAATACTGAAGTCATTGGTTTATTGATTTATCTGTTTTGGATTCGATTTGCGTAACCAGGCACACCCATTAGCTTGGCAAACTGCCTCGAGTCTGTCGATCATGATCACACGGGTTATATAGCTCTATTTACAGATTTTAGTGCGAAACATCATAATTTAAAAATTACGAGCAAACAACAAAACAAAAAGAAAATACGACAATAATGACTTGATTCACCGAAAAACAAAATCGTTTCCTTTGTGTTTTCGACGAATCATGTGTAAACAAGTTTTGAAGTTTTCCGACAATTGACGGTTTGACGTGATGAATTGAGCTCAAGGGTTCAAATCAAGCGACACGATTCTGAAGCTGAATTGTCAGTAAGCTCTATGATTTTTGCTGTCAATACACGGCTAAAATCTGGAGAAGGCATTCATGTGTTGAGAGGAAGAAGCTAACTTGTGCGTACGTGACCAGGTTTTTGGGGATCAATTGAAAATGATTGTAAAGCAAATTACCAATTAGAAAACTCTAGACACCAATTTTGCCCAAGGATACGAAACTGCTGGTCACTTTACAAAACAAAAATCTTTTCAACCGTGTTTCCTAGTTGTAGAAGTACGTCAAGTTTCTGCGAGTTACAGTGTAGTGGCTCCCAGATAATCCAGTTCTCAAATTAAGTAGTGATTAAAAAACTTTACTTCGCAATGGCACTGTTCAAACCGAAATTAAGAGAAGCGAGAAGCTGAATACCGAATATTAAGGTATTGAAAAACGCACATTAACTAGATTTGCTTGGATTAACTTCTACTGGTGGAAACAAACGTTTTTTTAAAAAGCACTTTTTTATAAGAATAAACTTAATAACAATGAAGCTCAAATTGACCAGGAATTAAGAACAAATTAAGAGCGACTCGAGGCTCAGATTAACAAACATGGAGTCGAATTGTAATTTTTCAAATGAAGTGTTAAAATTTGCCACAAAAACAAGCGCTATAAGTACAACAAAACCTTTACCCTCCAAAATGGAGTCTATCGAGCTGCGTAAACATGTGTGCTGTCGAGATTGGTCGATATTTTGGTTTTTGGGTCCCTCCGCGTGATTATTCCGTATTCTCCAACTATGGTATTCTTATTGGTTTTAGAAATATTAAGAACAACCGGCCGAGATTTAAGTTGCTCCAAGATTAAAAACAATGGTTCTCTGCCAAAATATCTGCCGTGATCTTATTAAAAATAAAAGTGTGCACAAAACATGATTAACTGAAACATAAATTAAACATAAGCGACATTTTAAAAAAAAAACATTAACTAAAAAATAAAAGGCAACTCTTCAGCACAGTTCAGTTTACTTTTTGTCTAGTTTATCATTTCTCTTCTCTTAGTTTTCTCATCCAGTGTCCTTCTTCAGTTGCTAGTTATCATGACATTACTTTACGCGTGTAACAATACACGTTCCAAGCGCGATGAGCACGAAACATCAAATTTTTGGCAATTTTTCATTATTTTCATGACTATCAAGAGATGTCACAACTAGCTTTAACAGCTATCCCCTTAAGTTAAAACACAAACCGCAAGTGTTTAAAACTTTAATAACTATGTTGATCGTCAGCTCAGTGAAAAATTTTCCATGCAGATCTGAACTAACAAACAAACTATTGATTTGATCGGTCAACGAGTCTGCTTCGCTACATCAAAATGTAGCTTAATGTTTCAGTAAAAAGAAATTACAAAACGATCATAATTTAAGCGATGTTTGTTAGCTTCGACAGCTGAATTAGCGGAAACCTATATTCACAAAACATCCGGAACAATTTCCATTTATGGGAAATAAAAAAATACATACAAAAGTAAAAATCGAATGTCAAGGTCAAATAAAGCTTACTTCACTCGTTTTTGCAAAATGGAAAAGCTTTTCATAAAATGCCGAGTGTTTTAGTTCAGAAAGAACCATGCAAAAAACACTGATCGTTAAACATCAATTTGCCTTTGCTAAATCTAAAAACTGAGTCGTAAACTTTGTCTCAAGTTTATCAAAAACCATGATGATGATCTACAAAGATACGAGTGGCAAGTATCCCTTCAAATATTATGACATACAGTCGCCCACGTGTTTTGGCTTCGGTGACACAATACGAATTTTCAAATTATCCGTCGTATGATCGTAGGAACAGGAACAGGAAAACTCCCGTTAAAAAGTCAACCACCAAATACTGAAGTATATTTGTGCGACGTAGTTGAACTTCAGCAAATAACATAATTGTCATATTTATGTTTTATCTCCGTTGGTCAACATTTTTCAGTGCATGGATTTCGTAGATTTTTGTGTAGCTATGACGTACGAGCCAAACGCATTCAGTTTTTATACAATTATTGAGTTAAAGTTCCTGTGTATTAATATTATATTTTGTTTTCTAAATAATTTACTAACTCAGTTCTAAGTGCCGCAAGCAACAACAGTGCCGTTGTTTTTTCTTACTCATATGTTCAGAAACCCTTGTCAAAAAGGTAGCAATACCATTACCAATACTGGCCAAATTGCTACTGTAATGGAGCTGCCACTCGTATTTGATTTTGAAATAGAAAACATGTTCTTAAAAATCCAGTATAACTTTTTTCTCATGACTTGTAACTATTTCTTAAAGCTGTTTGTCCAATATCAGCTCGTTACGACAGCATGTCGAATGACTCAGCACTTAAAAAAAACTCGCATTGGAATGCGATTACCGTCCAAAGAAACAATAAAATGAGATAAAAATTGACCTTGAACAAAGAAAAATGAAATGGTTTCATATTTCATCAATGACAAAGGGGAGAACAAATAAATCACTGTTGCAATTTCGCTTGAAAACCCCGGCTGTTTGACGGCCCCAGTCAGAAACGTGTAAAATTATCTCAAACAAGAGTAGAAATGTTTCAAAATTCGTTCAACACGCAGTATCACTTGAAATTATTGCATTGCCTCTGCCACTATGAGATATTGGATTGTATAAGCAGCCACGACGTTTTCTTAGTGTACCACCAGTTAAATCTTGTGTTATTTGTTAGTGCCGGTTCAATATACCAGCCACCTTTCTCTAAAATCAAAAATATAAGGCCAATGAGAGTTGATTATCTTCCACATGGGACTGTCGTTTGGTACTGCATGAGAAATTCTCACTAATCAATATTTTTGATAAAGTTTCTTTCCTAAACTCACGTCATTACGAAATTCGACTGATTAAACTTTTCTTAAGTACACCACGTTCAGAAGTTTCAACGTTGTGCGTCTCTCAACTACAAGACAAACTACATCTTTTTCATGTTTTAGTTACACATTAGTCTTGCCAATCTGTTTTCAACGCGCCCTCGCACGCACGCACGCGAGTTGTTCGCGCCAAATATCTTCCCTTTGACCCTTCGAATGTATTTTCTGCCAAAAAAAATATGTTTTCCACGTGTACAATTACAACGCACCAAGACAGGTTAATGAATAAAGAAAAAGAAAGCCGCATCGATTTTTGACAACGGCACGACGAGCTACATAATATCAACTTCCGCTAACCATGTAAGAATAAATTTCTTTTTCAAAAAAAGAATAACATACAACACTTTCTAAATAAGTTTTCCATTTACTAAAATTCTTTAGGCAGTCAAACGTAACAAGAAAGA
>JANSTQ010141562.1:0-12802 GCA_026167885.1 Bergia puertoricense
GGGAGTGCTTAATAGAGAGAGGGGGCTTATTAGAGAATTTACGGTATCTATTTTATGTAGGTAGTGATGTTTTAAATGGACTGTATACGGTTATTCAATACAAAACTGTTGCTTTCAAAGCCTGGTTCCTTACACTGTTTACACAGTATTTTGATCAACATAACATCAGGCATTACACGAAGAAACCACACAGAATTAGCCTTTCGGGGACCAGCTTTAGAGTCATCCGTACCGTATTTGCAGCATTTTATGCATAATTCAGGGTCGTTCGGGTGAAGGAAAACCTGAAACTGAATCATGCAGTTTCAACATTTCAACAACACAGGTTTTTTATTCGCAATCATGGCTGCCACAAATCTTAAGAATTTTTAGAATATTTAATGTTTAGATCTATTCATATAACGTATTTTTTTAATGTAAAGTCCTTTGAACGTGAACGAAGAAGTGCTGTTTAAATTCGATTTTCAAGCCTGTAAGACCTGGAAAATCAAAACTGGGCATGAAAAATCAGATCTTTGTCAGTGTGTGAACAAATTAAATTATCTCGTTAAATTATAGCAAACGTCTTCATAAACATCCCTTGATGCAGACCCTCTGAATCTTTATTTTCTCTTCCCAGGGTGACGTGTTCAAGACCACAGGTGGGGGGCACTCTGTCCAGTTTACGGAAGTCGAGACCCTGAAGACACGTCAGAATGAGTTGATGAGTCCCGAAAGACATGACAGGTGTGATGATGATCTATCTATTTATTGCAGCTTTGCTTACTGTAATAATTCCTTGGCACAAGTCAGCTTCAGAAATAGTCTAAATCGTCCTCAGAAATAATCGCTAAATTTAGTAGCCGCAAACAATAGTAACCTTAAGGCATACCACTTGATTTCAGTTACAACAACTACTGCCCACTCGCTTTCGTTTCGTTGTCTATGAGACAAGTGCAAAAAAAATTTGATAGCGTGGTGTAGTTATTTTCATTAAAAGTATTATAGATTGTATTGCATCAATCTACCAAGAAGAAAGTGACCATATTTTACCTCTGAATAAACTGTGTTTAGCTTTGACGCAAAAAGCTCATGATAATGGACATTTTTTTTCTTTTAGAAAAAGACGAGCCTCTGACGATGAAAGCGAGTCGAGCTGGACGGACGTTGAGACACGGGTGAGTTGAGTCAAAATAGAAAGGAGGAGACATAAAGACTCAGTGCAACAGACTCAGTACCAATTACGTGATTGGTTTAATAACTACTATTTACACGCCTGGAATTCCTGTGAAAGCGCGAGTTTTTTCTGGCGTTTTGATTAATGGGAAAACAAACTAAGACTGTCTTTGCAAACTTATCAATGCCTCTGGAGATTCACTAAAGATGCTGCGGAAATTATATTAATCCATCAATCTGTTGATCGAAGCATGTTTGCAGGTTGGTTTTAAAACATCGAGAAAATTGAGATGAAAGGACAAAACTTTTAAAACTAACGTTTTGCTGTTTCGCTACTCAAAGTTTTGTTCGTGGAGACACGGAAGAAGTTTAACAGACATGCAAAAACTGTATTTAGACTTCATTGGACTTCAAGCGACTTTGGCCTCGTGTCATGTCGCTTATGGCGAAAGCGTGGATCATGTAGACTTTGACTGAGGCTGTAAGTCTGCTATAACAAAGCAGGAAGTTAGAAATCCCTGAACAATTATTGAGCCGATCTCGAGGCTAAGGTTGAGTGGTTTTTATACAGACTTTCTGAATACCTTATTAGATAACCAAACCAATGTTGTTATTGTGCTAAAATTACTATTCATAAACTACTATAAAATCTTTTTCAGTTACAGAAACGAGACCAAGTATTACAAACAAATTCTCGTTAGTTTCTCGTCCTGTATTTCACCTAAAATTATACGTTTTGTGTGCGTGTTAGTTGGTCGCACAACCCCCATTCTCACTATATAACTGGTGCAAGTATTAGTAGCTGCAGTTCTTGTAGGAGCTGTATTGATACTTTTTCACATTTTCAGTGTGCCGTCGCGATTGAAGGCCGACCAGGACTGGCTCCCAGTTTGTGCCACACAACAGCAAAGTAAGTAGTGAGAAAAAATATATTTAATTCAGAAACAGTATAGCAGGATTTTCTAATCTTTTAAGCAATACGGAGCATGAATAGTCGTGCTAAATCACAGAAAGAAATTCATTTTGAGAAATGCTTCTTCAGTAAACACTTGTCAGTCTGGAACTAGCAGTTATGACTAGTTGTAAATTTTATTGCATTTAAATTTTATCACTCATTTTTAATCTTTTAATTCAACATACTTTTGTTGGAACATTTCAAACATTTTCATGAACTCTTCTCGTTCAATAGGTTTTCAAACTTTCCGTTTCAAATTTCGTATCCAACAACAGTAACAAAATTATTTATTATGCTAACGTTTTTGGCTTGTAAAGAAACTGGTAAAACACATACCAAAGATTGACTAGCCTCTCCGATTCAGTTACAGGATGGTTGTTAAGGCAGTTTTTCAAAGCAGTTTTAACAACAATCCTGTTTTATAATTTCAGAGGTATATCTTCCCAGTTGGTCCATGTTGTCACGCAATGAAAAGTGGTTTTGTCAGTCAGCGGTTTTGCGTTGGTTTTAAAATATTTTAAACTGCAGCACAACTACTTGGAATCCTCGGGATTTCCTCAATTGTTGAGGAATATAGATAATGTGTGATGGGGCTGGGATGAGAGTGGTGTACTCTAAAGCGAAACTCAAAACTTGTATACCTCCTCCTCCTCCTCCTCCTGTTTTTATCGGTTTAGTGACCATTGAAAACACTCGTGAATCACAGTAAACTTTCAAAATTCCTTCAGTACTGTACTCCTTTTTATACTCGATGAATAATCCTAGAATTTCACATTCAGAGATCAGCAATAGCCGTGATATCTTTTACTCAAAGGTTCTGGAAGTAAACGCAGAAGTTTTCTTATCGGTTTAGGGACCAATCAAAACACATGTGTCAACCAAAGTAAAACTTGTTACAACACTCCTTGAAAATTCTTTAGTTGCTCCTGGATTTTCACGTTCAGATACATATATCAGCCCTCAGAGATCTGGAGGCGGTGTCAGTGTGTGTGTATGGGGCGGTGGGGGGGTAATTGAAGCAACGTGAAACGTTGGGAAGAGAAAATGAAATAAGGTACTCGTGTGCCATGTTATCTTAACAGCCCGACGGGCCTGCCCTTGGTCTCTGAGGATGGTTAAACACGCGCGTTGCATCTCGGTTACAGAACTTGCTTACAAAGTTGCACCTCATTTCATTTGTAGGAAGCGAAAGCCCTGAGATGCCACAGCTTGGAATATGATACCTAGAATATACTTAACCGAGAGCGAAACGTTCGATGAAATTATGGCGTGGGTTAGACAGAACAAGATCTTCAAGTGGATTGGTGGCTGAACTTAAGTTAGAATGTGCTGCGTTTTCTCACCAGCTATGCAGAACTTTGCGTTATGTTGCCCAGTCAGATTATTTTGTACACATAGATAATCTCCTCTATATTCAGTTGTCAATTTTTTTGTGTCATTTTGATTCTCGAAATAATAGAGACCTTCAGACACGGCTACTGAGTTGACTACGAGTACGAGTACTCGCCTTAAGTTTAGACTTAAGATCGCTTTCCATTTGACCGGCCTGGCCGGTCCGACCAATCAGTTTCAAATTGAACGCACAAATTATTAAAACTGGTCCTGGCCAGACTGGCCCTGCTCATGGATCAGAGCTGCTCAGTTCTCTCGCTCCGGTCGGCGAGTTTTGGCGGGAAGAAACACGCACGTGCGCCTTCTTATCTGTGATTAGCCAGCTCTGTTAGCCTTGACCTTCCATTTGCATTGGCCAGAACCAGTTCTTTTCTGCCAGCCAGACCGGACAAATGGAATGTGACCTAAGTTAAACACGAGGTTTTAAGCAAATTTCGCAGTGTTGAACAGTGATGGCGGGTTTACGTGACGCTGTTACGAATTTGGCCAAGTGCAGCTGTTGGAGCCGTAGTCATACTCGTTGTCGAATCTGAAGGTTTCTAGTGCTTTTAGGAAGCTGCTTTAGATCATTACAGCATAGCAGTTAGTTCCGGCTTAATAGACGAAATTCCGTTTGTAAATATCCTGCATTTGTGAGAGAAAAAAGGAGGTCGCACGGGCGAAGCAAAGACAGACGTACAACTTGGGATGAACTAGCACGTAGACGATGGACAGATTGACCTTCTTGATGTGATAGAAAATACATTCGGCCTTCAGACAGGGTCAGGTGCTTAGGGGTTTTCATTCATTAGGGCAAAGGAGAGCTGGCAAGATTGCGGGAGTATTACTTAGTTTTCACTGAAATGCTATATATAGGGGAATATTAAGTATTAAACTTAAGACGTTATGGAGAGGGTTATAAAGTGATATACCAAGCATGGGGGGGGGGGGGGAGTTGTACAATTTTGGTCAATATGATAGCGAGTTTGGTTAAGATCTTTTCTTTAAAGCTTATGAAACACCCTCTCTCATTAAATAAAAGCCCCTTCAGTATACTTTTCTGATTAGAAGTCGTTGTTTTACTTTAATAACTAATATGAGACATCGCTATGCTTTTTATAGCTAGCCTTCTATGCAACCAGCTGTTGAAGCGGATATAGTGATGGCTAATGTTGGTAATGGCATTTTGCCATCATTCACCATCGCGGTATCCGTTGGCCGTAGCCCTTTCCCAACATTTTGTTGCAGTTTTGCTTAGCAACAGGAAATTGATCAGAATAGTAAATGTAAATATTATTTTCAATCCCAGAGTGCGTTTGGCTAAAAGTGAATTCGATTGACCGCGTATCGTGCGACTGAAGGGATTTCATTCAACACGCCCCTATTCCAGAATACAGTCATTTGAACGCACCTTAAATAATGTTCAAGTGTTTGGAAACTGAAACGATAATGGTCAGAAGGTGACGAAAATGTGCAGATAGTACGTAATACTATTTTTTGTGATTGTTTGAGTCGTGACAAATATTTTTAAGAGATTTGTTTGTATCTCGAAAGTAACAGCCGTTGAATTGGACGAGTCATCTGCGGGGAATAATGAATCATTTGATTAATTTTTGTTAAGCATCGAGGAATTATGAACCCTGATCACAAGTTTCAAAACTCAAATTGCCCGATCCTTCATTGTTTGAATGAAGTCTTTTTTTTTTATCATGAAACTCCACTTTTTCCTCGTCTTTTATTGGCAGAGAATTATCGAATTATCCTGCCGTTTGTATTCTCCGGTATAACACTATATTACAAAGCGAGTTATAATCTCCCAGTTATAAGCCATCAGACAATTAACGTTCGAAGATACAATAGATTCTCCCCCTACGTTTTGAGCACGTTTTTATAAGTTGCGATGATTGTGGAGCGCTGAAACTTGTTAGATATTCCTATTGATTTTTATTTATGTGTTTATCTTCTGTCAAGTTTAGGAAAACCCATAGAGTTGAGTATAAACCCAGGGCTTACAACCCGTATTATTTCCATTTCCATACTTCATGTAAATAATGACACTCGCTATACGAATAAAAGGTAAAGTATTAATGAAAGAGACTATTATCGCTTTAAAATTAGTATGTATGCAGTATTTTGCGTTCCAGTTCCTTGTTTATGAACAATATAAAAGCTCTGCTTTACTCTTAGTTGTTCGATCGTTGTCAAATTGACCAATCATAGAAAAATACAGTGAAAACCCGCATTGTTAGAACCTGCCTAAGCTCTTGTACACTGGGAACTTAATGCCAAGCACTTGTAATATTGTAATACACATGGTTCGTACAATCTTGAAAAGGTCTTGAATTATAAAAGGGCTCTTTCATGGCTTTGCGTATGCTCAGGGATTTATTGACAAAAACCGGCTGTTTCAAGCTAAAATATCTATCAACAGTCACTTCAGATACCAATCTAGGCTTTTCGAGAGGTAAAAGCCATGGATGGTTTGTTTTAGGAGGCGATTAAGTTGGATTGTAATTATCAGTTTCTGTGTTCCGGGCCGGAACACAATGTAATAAATTGTTTTAAAATACATAAAGCCTTTTCAGAAGTGATCGTTTGCTGTCTTTTTAGTGGATTAAGATGTTTTCTTTTGAAAATATTTGAATAAATAATGTAAAAATTTAACTTTTGAAAAAGAGAAAATCTACTGGTGCAGCCATGAAAGAGCCACTTTAACTGTCGTCTTGAAAAGTCCTTGAGTTTGATTAAAGTCCTTGAAAAGTACTTGATTTCTTTATTTGGTCTAGAAAAGTCCTTGAAATTTAGTAACTTGCGTACACCCTGTCAATTTTCCGATGGATTAAATGATTTTGCTAAGGAAAATTTGTCCACTGACGCTGGCTCGTACCCAGTCGTTTTCGGTTTGTTCTGTAAAGACATGGTGCGCAGGGGAGGATGGGAAGCGGAGAATTCCCACAATTCTCTCCGCGCCTCGCCCTTTCCCCTCGTCCAACCAGAAAAGACTGGGTACGAGTCAACCACTGACGACCTAAACTTTGCTTCAAGTTTCATGAACAGTATTCGGTATTGCTGTATCTCTGTTTGATATTTTGTTTCTGTACTCCAGATCAGAAAGTGCAAGCCACCAAATAGCCAGTGACTGTTGTTATTTTACCAAATGTTATTACAGACTTACGAAAAGGTCTCGTCAACAAAGGGTGAACCATCTATTAGAAAATTCTAAATATTAATTGAGTGTTTAGGTATGAAAAAGTGGACGAAGAGTTACGATTTACTGAATAAAACTTGGTCCTTGAAACTAGTTTTTGTTCTTGAAAAATCCTTGAATTTTGTTTGTCTGAAGTTAATTGTACGAACCATGAATACAACAGTTCACAATGTAAGGGTCAAGGTTTATGTCTGATGCTAATATCAAGTGTCACTTGTCTTGCTTAGTTACCAGGCTTCTTTATCTCTGTACACGCGGTCAATAATTACCAGAATGGTTATGTTGATGTCACGGAAACCAATCAAATCCAGGCTTCAAATAAACAAATGGCCGGAAAGAATCCGTAGAGGAACTAGGCAATGCATATTTATATAGCCAAGGGAATTTTGAAAAAGCATGACCCTTTGCCTAAGAACCTTACCCTGCGAGCAGAGAACTCTCATATCTCCATGGTTTGTGAAATTTGAATTGTATAGAAAAACAACCAATAAACATAGAAAGACATACAATGAACATGAAAATAGTTAGTACCTAGCCACCCTTGGTTGGTGTTCCTCTGTACAGTCAGCTCCTCCTCTGCTAGATTGCGAGTATTCGCAGTTTCTTTTCGAAAAAAAACAAAAATCGAGCGACAGCGAGCCGCGAGAATTGCGGGCGCGGGCGAGGGAGGATTGCCGTTGTTTCTCGAGCGATTCTGAGCAAAAAAAAGAGTCTACTCGTAATCTACTTCTCTGCAAGATCTATGCAAACGACAAGTCGAAGCTCTCCGAATAATACGCAAGAATTTTATCGACTTTATCTCTCTCACTTTGATGACTGTTCTCCCATACCTTAAGTTATGCTCCTAGAATCTTCATTAAGATGCCATAAACAGTTTCATATGAAACAATCCTTTATGACTACAATCTCCATTCTATCACACAAAGGCGTCTACTCTGTGCAGTATCGAGTTTTAGACTGCAAATTGGGTCCACATAATCATAAACTGCCGCTTATAAGCACTGGGCCTTGTACAACTTCGTAAGGGGTTTGGGTTGGGCTTACGAACGGGGGGGGTTATATGAGGGGGACTAATAAGCGGAATAAAAGAAGCGCTTGGAACTGAGGTACATCAGTGTTAATCGAAGTTTTGTGTTTACTAAAACTGCTGTACATTTCAGAAACACTACAGTAAACCATCGAACAGTTATTTTAATGATAATTTGACGAGATAGAAATATAAAGATAGACAAGGTAGTAATAAACTTAATGCTCTGCAAATTTTCCTCATTTTCTGTTTGAAGTAGTACAGTGTTCTGTGACAATGCTTAATATTAAGAAAAACTAGAGGAGGCTTATATCCGGGGGGAGCTTTTGATTGGGTGTATTTTTTGTTTACAGGTAGATGGGCATAGAACTGGGGTGGGCTTATAACCGGGGGGGAGCTTACAAGCGGCAGTTTACGATATATAAGAACAGATGTTTAATGTCAAAACTACTACTTATTACCTATATTTTAGAGGAACAGGCGTAGCTCAGTTGGTTAGTGCGCGGCCTTCGAAGTTGGAGGTTCCCAGTTCGATCCTCGGTGACTCTAACATCTGCTTCGACTTTCCTCTCATCCGTGTAGCTTTAGCTTTAGATTCGTGCGCACCGTCGGCTTCCATTGATAGCAGTTTTACCTTGTAACCTCAGAGGTAGTCTTGGTGATACCAAATCCTCTCAGTCTACAACTGACATGACGTATTTGCACAAATGTCTTTCATATATCATTTACAAGGCCCAATGAAGCAAGAAGCAACTAGTGAAACTATAATTAACCTTTATAATAAAAAAAACCCGATTTTCAAACACACTTAGAATTGTAAGAATTGCCAATAGTGGTTCTTCCTGGCGAGTGGGTGGTTTGGGGGAAGGGGCGGACAAAGAAGGGAGGGGGAGAGGAATACGAATGGCAGCTTTTTTTTCTGTTATTTTATTTTCTTAACATAATTTTCTTTTAAATTTACGTTAGAGGGGGAGGGAGCAGTATGATGAGTGGACGACCAGGGAGAGGGGGGTTACTATGTAGAAGGGGGAAGAAAAAGGCTAGGGATTGGGATTCAGTTATTTGTTTCCTCCTTTTCTTTTGGATGAGAGGAAAGAGTGGATGGGATTTAGGTTTGATATCTATTTCCTATTTCAGAATACATTTCTGAAATGTACCTTATAATTTTAAGTCACGAATTTTTATATTTTGTTCATTTGTATTTTCAGCTACCACACACTTTTTGACCAGGGACCGCGGAGCAGGGGTGCTGGAGGGGCTTTAGCCCCACCAATATTTTTAAAATTTTATAAAGTTTATGAGAAAAAGTGTGTTCAACCCCGCCAATATTAAGTCACTAATAAGTTCCCCCAGTCTCAGAGAAGCTACGCGGTCCTTGAATACGAGTCTTTTTGACTCGTCAATGCTGTGTGTATGAATAAACTCAGTTATTTCTATTCTTATCAAGGTGAAACCCGCAATATATGCTTAAAAGCTGGTGATAACAACAATTTTTACTGTATCATCGAAAATTCAGTTGGGTTCTGTTTGGACTAGCAGATCAGATTCAAAGGGATCGATGATATTCTTCTAAAGTAAATGATATACATTTCTTCCGATTGATTCCGATTTCTTTTATGTAATTGTTAGCTCTTGTCAGAGATCCATTGTTATGTTTTCGGTTACTAATTGGGAAGCGTTTATCAGTTTATCACTCAACATCGTGAGTGTGTGATATTATTTATAATTTATATGTGCGAGACGCTCATTTCAATTCCTCCTTTAGCCCCTCGAATGAAGCTTAAATTAAACTTTTTAACTGTAAATATTAAAAGCGAGACTATCTTCCACTTGATTGTAGTGACTTCTAATATATCAACATTTTTATTGTATATTTTTCAATCCATATTGCTCGTAGCAGTTTTTTTTGTTTTTTAAGCTAAACTATATGAAAAAAAGTACAATATATCATTACTCGTTTTGGACACTCTTGTTTTGCTATCTTAAAAGAAGAATCGGACATTAGTCCCATTAGTTCAAACTTGCGTGTATTTTTCGACTAAAATATGAATACTTGAACTTGACAGCTGTGTTCTGAGCATCCGGCGCAGTTGCAAATTCGACTTTCATTGTAGCTGGAAACTCTAAATAAAAGCAAGCAAAAACAGATATCGATTTTGTAAGTAAACTGGCGTTCACTGAGCAAATATTTCAAAAGCTCAACTAATTTCTAACCTATTAGTTGCTGGTAACTTGATCTGAAATATTAATCGACTTGCGTAATTTATTCATCTTAAAAGGAGAGCGCTTAGTTGACAAAGTTCCAAGCATTTCTGTTAAGAAGATATGGCAGTCATATCTGCATGAAAACAATAGATATTTACATTATAGGTGGGCAAAATAGATATGCGGACACAAGACATCAACAGGACAGCGAATTTATATTAAAAGCGAACATCTGCTCAGATCTCGGCTAATTCACTGTAGTTAGGCGTTCGAAACAATAACGCGGTCAGAAAAAAAAAAATTATTCAGTACTGTGCAGGGACTCAAACTTGCGGAAAAGATTACAGAAAATTGTACCGCCAGCTGTTTCTTTCTGTCCAATGGAGCAGCCTGTTGTTTTAACCAAGTTTCGTAAAGAAGGCCAGAATTTTAGCTCATTCGACTTCAACAATCGTGTTACAGTTTCGCCTCCCGTCGAAGCAGAAGCAGAAAATTTCCAAGAGCGAAAAAGACGATTTTCGCCCCAAGTTTGCACGGCTTTGGAGGCAACTTCTCAGCCGGCTTTGGCACTAGCAGTTAAGAGTAAAGTAAGTGAAATTGTTTTTATTTTTTTGTATGATCTAAAACTGTAGTATACGTAGCTATGAATAATTACTATTGTGAGCTGGTTGCTAATGTTGTAAACAAGTGTTAAAATACAAGTCAAAAACAAGTTCTTTTTTTTCTATCTGTGCCACTGTTTCAGGAAAGAAATACTTTACTTGATGAAACTTAAAGGGACCTAAAACTGAACGGTTGTTCGTTCAGAATATGCAGTATTCGGTTATAAGAAAGGGTGGGTTATCGAGTTCTGTCATGTGTGTGTGTGTGTGTGTGTGTGTGTGTATATATATATATATATATATACATACACAAGCACACTCATAATTGTAAAATCTTGCCCAACCTCGATCGATCAATTTAGTTCCTAATTATTTCACACTTTATCTTCCTTTTTTCGACAAAATTCATAAAATATATTCTTTAGTATAAAAACTGATTGAAACAATGGTTAGAATATATATTTTTAGTTAACCGAGTTTCTCTGTCCCTTTGTCTTTTCGCCATAAACAGAAATAATAATGCACAGAAGATATAATTTTCATTACTTTCCACTAATATGCAGGACACTGAAAGGTTATTAAAATATTTTAAGGTTTTATTTTGAAGGCTCACAGGGCAACTAAGAAAAATATACAATAAAGTTAAGCAATTTATTAAATTTGTTCCTATTAAAGCGTGATAACACTGTCCTGTTTATAACTAAAGCAAAGCCTTAGATCTTATCCCCGTGCTGTGAAACTTTAAATTACCGCAACTGCAAAAGTGAAAAGAACACCGCGCCAAAACATGATTGATTAGTTTGGGAGCAAATATCAATTTGTTAGTTGCATGAAAACTGCTAAAAGTAATAAAAACTCAAAATATTGGCATCCACCATGCTGATTTTGAAACATCAAAGTTAAAATTCAATTTGCGACATTCGCAAGTCTTTTTTTAATATTGATAATAATAATAATGATAATATTATTAATAATCATAAAACAATAATATGTTTTCATAACGCTATCCCTCGCGTTCAAAGCGCATTAAATAAGTATAATGTTTTAAGCTAAACCAAACGGTTAGATATATTGTTATACCAATATAAAAGAAATATCTTGAGCTGTTTTTTTAAAAACGTCCAAATACCTGCAGTTCTTGATATTGGTTGGCAGCGAAATCAACAGAGTATTATAGGAGACGAGACAAGAAGGGTGCGGCCGCCATGTGTTTTTAACTTGAAGAACTGGCTTATATAGAGTAGATTTTGACTTCAGGAGCAAGGAGTTCTGGTAGGGCATTATGGTTTAAACAGGTCCTATTTTAGTATAAGTTTATTTCGGGAGTGAGAAAAGTGAGGACCGAAGACCCGGGAAAACGAAGACCCAACAAAACTGACTCAGAACTCGGTGAAAATTAAGGTGCTTTTAAAAAACGTTCGAGATTTAGTAACAAAGAATAGTAACTTAGAAAGAAATCCTACGTAACGATTTTCCTCCGACTGAACTAAGAAACTAAGACTGGAAAACCGAAGACCCAGGAAAAACAATGCCCTCCTCCAAAAATAATAAAACAAAATTATGTTGAAATCACTCTTCTCAGTACTGGTTTTGTTTTGACCTTCGGCACGGTCAACCCGCGAGTCTTTTATGTCTTCGTCGTTCCCAGCTCTCAGAATTCTAACTCTGTTTTGTTGGGTCTTCGTTTTTCCTGGTTTTCGTTTTTCCCGGGTCTTCGTCTTTTCTGGTCTTCGTTTTTCCCACCCCCATTTTATGCCAGCAGGAAAAATCAAACGCCAAACTCTACCCAGTAAAGATCCAAAACTGAGTCGCCATTATGTATAGTTTGTAAAACGTAGAATTAGTTTCACGGATGTCAGAACTGTCTTTGGCAATGAGGACACTGCAGCAAGGATTTTGAAATATTCAAGTTTATTCAAGATGTTGCCCGGAAACCATCAAAGATTTAAATGTTATTTTTTTTGTGTGTTAGCTTTAAATGGCAGATCGACGGCTGTGTCCACGGTATTCAGTGACCAAGTGAAAAGCACTGTTTCCCTGCATTTCATCTACCACTCATTAATGTATGACCATCACAAAAGCAACTCTCAATTTCACATCACTAAATACTTCACTGTTTGTTTTCATTTTCCGGTTTTCAATATTTTAACTGTTTTTTTGTAAGGAGTCGTGCAACAACAACTTTCTCTCTTTTAACTAAGTATATGATATGATATGATATGATATGATATGATATGATATGATATGATATGATATGATATGATATGATATGATTGCGT
>JANSTQ010141584.1:0-12798 GCA_026167885.1 Bergia puertoricense
GCAGCTTTCACGTGGCAACCCACGGCGCCGTGTAAACAACTGACAAACCGATATTTCCGCAATTTCTGGCACTTTAACAACGTAAGTGTGATGATGCCATTTCAGTAAACAAAATTCTTTTTTTAAAAAAAAGTTTATGCTTAAGAGACCGAGGGCGCGTTTTTCCCATTTTAAATTCTGGAAATGAAGCTTGTGCTTAAGTTTGTGTAAATCATGACTTGAGTGTGCACTCGATCGGCGTTGGCTCGGTTGATTGAAAAAGAAAGCACGGTTTGGTTCCAACTGGAAAGAACGGGAAAAGTGGAAAACCTCCAGTGATAATCCGTTCGTTTCGGAAACGATTCGTACCATTTGTCATTCCAATCCAGACTCGCCCCCAGCCTGCCGACCTCCTTATTTGGAGTGTATTCACCCCCGTTCTGTGTGTTGTGATGCAAAACTTACTGTACGTTGTGATCACTTGTGATACAGTAAATTACTGCTTTTTGTGGAGACTTGGTCACAGAACCCCATGCCACACTCGATTTTAACAAAGTTTACGAGCTTTTTTAAACTAACTCTTACCCCCCAAAAGTCAGTAACTTATCAGTTATCAGTCAGTCGTACAACAAGTAATCCAACGGACAGTAATTTGCTCTTTACAACATGGGAACGAGTTGACGTCATGGAATCACTTTTACGTTTAGTTTCTACCCCAGACCCCTTCTGTTTCCCTGCCCATCAGTGAAACTTCTGACAATAACTGGATTGATTTCAACCTATGGAACTAGAAATTGTGACTAAATAGGAAAATTGTTTTTGAATGTAATTCTATGCTATGGGTTCATCGACCGATTGCTATTCATCTAATTTCCGGATTGCTTGGCTTTTTAAAATGTGTGCGCCTCCAAAAGCATCAGAGCTGAGGACTAGCAGAGGCTCTTCAATCCCTGTACTGTTCCAACGTTGAAGATTTGTTTTTCAGAGCTCAAGTAAAAAATCTCCAAGTTTATGGAGCTTTATATTTATTGATTTTAAAAGTAATATATTATAGATTTGACCCAAGACTACATCTTAAAGCGTTCCAGGTGCTTTGCCCAAAAATATTTCCGTCTTTTACGGGGGCTTAACTGACTACTAAAATTGTAGTTTTAGTCCCCGTGGAAGGTTTGTGTTGCAAACTAAGATATTGGGCAGAGTAAAGTTTTTGTTTTAATCTTATACTGTCTCGTCTTTTTTCTCGCCGTACGGATCATTTCAACTTGCAAAATCATTCAAATCATCGGCTAACTGCTCTGACGCTCGCCCTATACGTTCCCATTAGCAAATTCAAAGGTTCTAGAATGTATTAAAAATGTACTGCTAAACACTAAACACTAAAGAACATTCGAAGGCAATGATAATAAGCATCGTTTTGCACTCATGTGCGTTGCTCATTCATGGGCGGAGTTTAATCGAGAAAGGTGCTACTTCGAGTAGATGCACTACTTTGGTGAAACAAGATGAAGGAGTCCTCGTAAAAGGACAACTGTGCATCTGGGACGTGGATCAGGAAAGTTCTACTTCTAGAGTGGCGCCCAAAGTAAACTTGAAGAACAATAAGATTCGTTTCAAACCAACAGCGGAAATATATTCAGTGTAAAACAAGATTCTTCAGTTTCAAATGTGTATAGTTAATCGTTCTCGTCTTTAGTCTTATTGTTCAGTTTTTAATGAGATTTAATAAGTGTTTTTTCCAGTAAATACGGATGTGTCTGCGGTAAAAAGCACAACTGATTACGCCTTCTCTGTCTGGGCGTCAAAACTGTGAAACTCGACCTCGCCATATCCCAGACAGTAGCATTATCTGAAGTTTTTTATAAATGTATTTCAAAAAATTTTTTTAAAGATTTTATAGTATTAATAATTTCTTTTAACTTTTTTTAAGTGTCTGAATTTGTTGGAATGAGAAATTACGCAAATTATCTTGTTACTTTCTTGCCATTGAGCTGTAGTTACAGTGTATTGGTGTTAAAACGCTTGTTCAGAACCTGGGTTTACCAAGTTATGATGATGCCTTTGTAAATCTAATCAGTGTTAGGGAAATGTGCCCTCTTATTTTTTTTATTTGTTTTAAAAACACCACAGCTTGTTTCTTTTTATTTATATATTGACCGTAGATATTGGTGCAGTTACTTTTTTTTTTATTCTTGAATAGTTTTCCACATATAATTTGGATCTCGGTTTTCATTACGTATTAAAGACATAGTATATAAGCTTTATAATTAGTTTGAATGATTTTGCCGTTAAATCGCACAACACAGGATTTCGTCGGCCCAATATTGGGTGGTAGATTTGCGTGATGTGGAGGTAGAGCTCAGTAACAGTCTAAACACAGAGCAAGTCAAAAATAAAGGAAATACCTTTGTCCACAGTTAAGTCATGCACTAATTGAGTAACATTAGAACGCATTAGTAGTAACTTAAGGACGGTTTAGCCGAGCAATTGTTTAATTATGACATGTTTTGACACAGCAAGGACAGCACATGATTAGCGCTAGTAATGGAACAAGCACAAGACAATAGAACGTCTGAACTTGTTAGCAGAACACACAAGCTTTGCCTAATGTGCGTCTATTTACAAACACCCCCAGCACGTTATTGAGTTTCCAGAATGAGCTAGAACATCACTAATACAGGATGCTGTAAATTTGGCATTGTTGTCTGTTTACAATTGTGTTTAGTCTCAACAACACTTTGTCCGGTTCAGAACCCCACGAAAAGAGACAGCGTGCTGTTTAACCTTGCTCATACGTGCAAGGGAAGACAGGGAGGGGAAGGGGAGGGGTATGAATTGAGATCGTATCCATTTTGTGTGTATTTCGCATCAAACCAATTGTATGAGGTTCGTGAACCATTCATTGATTCAACTGGTTTTTCGTTAGATGGGAGCAAGACCGTGCCCTAACTCCAATTAAGATTTTAAGAATTAAACCATTAGCAGTAAACATGAATCACGCTCTTAATGTTTTAAAGGACATAATTGTGTCTAAGAAGTGTGCCAAAACGCGTATAGATTTCCCAAGGAAAACAACTTTACTTTAACCTTTGGGCACTATTCATATCTTCATCTATTTCGTCACTGGATAATGTTGAAATTATCTAGTATAAACACATTTGTGCATTTTTCTTTCTGCAAAGCCCACCACCTGCGTAGATTCATCCTCTTGCATGCATGCCCATCTAGAACTTTAAAAACAAAGTTCTTTTAAGCCAGCTTACAAGTTTGCTGGTGGAACTCAACAGTATACCTTGCCCAGCCAGCTCTAACTAGAAGAGGAAAACTACATTTAAAGGTAATTATTTCTGTAGTCAATATTTTCTTTGAAAAGATTTGACGAATACTCTACTGTAGCATTGTACGAGGAAAGGAGCAGCAATAATTTGATTTTTTTTCCCAGTTTTTAAATACAGGAGACAGCTTAAGAAGTAAAAAGAGCGACGCGTGCCTTATCTTTACTCAACCTTAAAGTGTAGAAAGTCTATCCTTGGATGTGGATAGTTTCAATTGTAGTTTTTATCCACTTATAATACCCTTTAGTCAATGTTGGACTATCCTTGAGAAACTCCATTTTATTTACGTATTTTTCAAGCCCTTTTTGTTGGCTCGGGTTTGAGAACCCAGTGTGTCCGTTCTATTCAGATCTTCCTTGTCTACTCTTTACGTTTGGCAACAGTACTTTGTTTCGCAAGTGCTGCTTCAGTTTTTGCCAAATTTAACGGCTCTGATAGTTCTAAATGCCAGTAAAACAATTTCATGATTAAGTCTAGCTGGTCCCACCTCCTGGTATTCAACAACTTGAAGACTCAACACGTTTTTGGAGTTTTCAAGTTAAACTGCACAGTTTACGGGTATACTTGAACAGTGTTAGTTTTACGTCTCAGGTCAAGTTAAGATATACTGGGGTATGAGTGTATACATGCACATTGAACTGAGATTGTATTTAAGAGTGTATTTAGCATTTCCTAATGAAATATGTTTTGTCTGAAGAGAACTGATCTTAACCTTGAAATATTTGGCTGCAATTAGCTATCGGATGTGACTGATTGCTTCTGCCCAAAACATTGAACCTTTAAGCCAATTTAGCACATAAAGCTTCACAATGTCTTAAACGTAATGTTTGACACTGACTCAAATTGATACTTGACAAATTTTGAGTGAGAAAAATGTCTGTTATCATTGGACATTATTGAGCTATAAATGGCCAGAAACAAAGCTATGAAGGGACTGGGTCCAAGTTTGCATATTTAAAGTACCGTAAACCTTGGTAAATAAGCCGCGGAGCTTATATTCGTTCAAAGGGCCTTTTTGTCTAAATTTTTCTGGGGGGTGGGGGTGAGGGTGGGGGCTTATACACGGACGGAGCTTTGCGTTTCAAAACAAACTAGTGAAAATTTTGAAATGTTGCTCAAGTACTCAACCGTCGCCGTCTATAACTAAATAGAGTGGAAGAATTTTTAAAGTTTGATTGCACATACAATATCATGTATAAGCCCCGGGGCTTATATTCGGGGGGGGAGGATTATACACGAAAGGAGTTTTGCGTTTTAAAAGCTTGGTCTTAAACGCCCGGGGGCTTACATACTAAGGTTTACGGTATATAACAAAAGCAACATCAAGCTGGTGAGTTCACCAAGTTTAGTGGAGTTTGCCCGAATAACGTAAGAGTCTGGATAACCACCTAAAATCACTATAACTAGCAGTAATCCAGAGTAACTGATTACTGAGCCGTGTGCGTTCTAAATTACACATTCAATAAGTCGGATAAGAAATTGTCTCCGTTCTTCACATGCACCACCCAGGTACTCAGTTTTTTGACGACAACAAGAATAAAAAGTTTACACTTCTTTATTTATTCAAAACCAAACAGTCAATGAGATAATGTAATGAGGTACATAATTTAGTTAGTTATATAGTAATAGTACTGAGTGGAGTCCACTTCGGTCTATAATTATACGAATTTCAGACAGAATTGCTGGACAGAAATATGTTTGTACTTGACATGAGACATGACAAGTCAATAATAATATAATTTCCACAACAGAAATGCTGTATTGATTCTTGATACTCCATATCGCATACTTTTAAAAAAAAACCTTTTCAGACTTCGTACTGATCCACGAGCGAACAAAGTTCTATATTACATGTGCAGCTGTTCCATGGGACGATCAACTTACTGCAGTCTATCACAACCGAATGGTCCAAAATTTCAGGTCCTGATTAACCGGATCAGAGTGTTATATGTCATATATGTTTTGTCTCTATCTCTTTCTTTTTGCACTTGACCCGGCAAAAAGCACAGTTTATATGACCAACTAAGCAATGTGGTGGGTGACGGTTTGTTTAACAGTAAAACTCCTATTGAAGTTTGTTGAGCTTTTAGTCGGCTCTATCAACCATGTTTTCAAAATGCACTTTCGTGCTACCCAGAATTCCTTGTGGTCCTGCAAATTCAAAATGGCGCTGATACAGAACAAAAAATGAGATGACTGCAGCTTGGTAACTTGGATGTTACCTTTCTTGCGACAAAATAATTTTTGAATCGTGTTACTAGAATTGGATTAAGCAAAATAAATCAGGGAAACAAGGGCCCAGTCGTTTGTTCGCTTTGATTTTTGCTAGTCCCTATGGCTTTAAAGAAACAACGAAATAATATAAAAACAGGCACGCAAAGCATGCACGTAGTCTGCTACAGTACAGTAATTTTTTCCCTGCAACTTGGCTTGCATTGCTTCCAAAAGGCTCACGGGAAAATTTTGATTTCCCAAAATTGGAAACTCGGTTATCATTCGCACTACCGAGAGTAATTCGAGATCTGTTCGAGGGTATTCGTATGTTATGTGACGTTCAAAGTCACGCGTAAGCGGCCCACTTGAGGAAAAACACTAAACGGGTTTAGCCTCGTGTCCCTCAGTTATCATTCGCATTACCGAGAGCATACCCAGATCTGTTCCATCACGTTTGTATGTTATGAAATATTGCGAAGCACGCATACGCGACTCACGTTATGAAAGCCGCTACCGCCAAGCATCACACGTTACGACTTGATGCAAACGCCCTGTAAACACGCGAGTAACCGGGCCTGAAGTTAGAAAGAAAGAAAGCGGGTAATTCCTAGAAACTGATGCATCAGTGAATTATGTATATGAAAAAAGGACGTGACTGACAGGATTCCACAGATAATGTTACGTAACTAATGTTTTAGAACAGGGTTCATTAAAGAGGTTTGGCTAATAAGCTTTGATCAACCGGTTTGCCGATTCCAAACTGAACTGGTTATTCTGGAGAGCCGCTTTCGAAAGTGCAACATGTGACAGCTCTACAGTTTATTAGCCTTTAATTTTAAGTAGATAAATAGTGAGTACCACTTGAGGATCGAATAAGGAAAAAGAAGCCGCGTGTTGAAGGACGGGGCAAGATGATCCCTGCACTTAACAATTCTCCGACGAGTTAAGACCAGCTGAGACAGAGTAGAGCTTTTTCGAATCCTATTTGCTAACGATTCAAACTTGAACAATGACTATAATGGTTAAGGACAGAAGGTACTCTTTTCTCAGTTAACACGTTGCAGGTGATTCGAGAAGGCTGCTTACTAACATATAAGGGTCGGCTTTGTTTGGTTGTAAAAGTTACTGAAATTGTTTTAGTCAACTGTAAAAAAAACCGTAAATATCCGTCTCCTTTTGGAGGGTTTTTCAACCAGGTCAAACTCTTATCTAGTCAGTCTCAAACCACATAATGATCCTCATAATCATGTAACTGGTACAGAAGTGTTCTGAGGTTGAATAATTCCTCATGGGAAATTTATATGATCAATGGCACAATACAACTCTGTGGAGATGTGTGGATGAATTCGAACATTTTAAGATTTGTCTGATTTCTTAGCATATTTACGTCTGCGGTTTTCATAAGCTGGTCATCATAATGATACAAGTAGATGTTAACTTAACTTGTAAATATCACGGAATAACTCCGAAACAAAATGTCAAAACTACATGCTCTTTTTGTAATGAGCAACTTTGAAAGATCAATGTGACAATGAAGTTTAAATTGCCCAAAAATTAAGATTAAAATAAGGTGCGGTGAGGTTTAGAAATGTTGACTCTTTACCCTTCAAAATCTGGCATTATCAAGGACTATAAATGCTATTATAAACTGCTAACCCTAACTCTAACCATCAGGTTTCTGATCACCAAGTAGGGCATTATTGTTGGTCCCAGAAATAAGGACGACTCAGAACCGAAGTTGATCCAAGTTTGATAACCATGAATCTTGGCCAAAAGATTGGGCTCTCAAATAATAATAATAATAATAATGAGAATAATAATAAAAATGAAAGCATGTATTTAATTTTAGCTGCAAATTTGGGGCCAGTCAATTTGAAGTTTTCATTTTCATTAGATTTCTCTTGACTACATAATAGCGGTCTGCAACAAATTCTTATGTAGTTCTCTTTTCATACCAATTTGTACGTACACGTAGGAAGGACTGGAACAAACTGTACTCTTAATTCCATTCAGTGTATTTCTCAATTGAGTGCAGTATATAGTTGATTGACGTGACGTAAACCGCGCCCTAAACAACTCTTTAACACACATTAATTAACACGATATTGCGGAGCTAATTTCCATGACCGCACGAATCATTCAGTACTGGGGTAAATACTACTAGGCAGAATAGCTCTGCACAGTTCTTTAATTCTTCAATTTAGTTTATTGATTTGAATTTTACGAATTAATAACTTGTAACTTAACGTTTTGTCATGCTTTAGTTTTCTCTAACAAGAACAACACGCTTCTTTGCTACAGCTGTCCGTACCACATGCTATCTCAAGACAGAAACTTTTTTAAGAACAAGAAATATGAAGAAACGTATCGTGAATTGAACAGAGTACAGATAGTTATTATTTAACAACAGTTTTAGGTTGAACTTACAAAAAAATGTAAGAATTATGAGTCTACCTGGTTCGTACTGATCAAAAGCGAGTAGACCATGTTGTAGCATTCGTAAAAATCTGCCATGTCGGGTAGCTCAAAGCTTTAGAAAAAGCAAATTTCTCTGCCTTTAAGGAACAGTCGTTGCTTGAAATGTCTTATATTTTCCGTTTGCGAGTGCGAGAATTCTCACAGCAGATGCAAATGAAGTGGTACAAGAACTGAAAGCGGCACCGCATTCAGACATTTTTAGAGGCAAAGTTTTTGCGAGAAACTTGAATTCGTTTGCTGAATAAAGTTCTATGTACAAAGCACTGCGGAAGCTAATTACTCTGTGAACAGACACATTCCACCAACCGTAGTCAAACGGTTTAGTTATTGAACATGTTTTTGAAAAGTAATGACTTGAAACAACCTTTTCATTTATGTTACAGCCGCTTCTTGAAAACTTGAAAACTTTCTTCTGATGATTTTCGATCTCGTTCCAGACTTTTTCCATGAAAATGCTATTGAGAACTCCCGGCAGCGAGGTTGCTGTACGTTGCCGTACGCTTTGATTGCATAAATGGTTTTTGGAAAGACATTAAATTTTTATAGTCAAACACTGGTCAATCAAAGACATATTCTATTGCTGGTACATTAATGACCATATGGTCAGCTACAAGGCAGTAATACTGTTTCATAATGAGCCGCTTACGCGTGACTTTGAATGCCACATAACATACGATACGAACACCATCGAACAGATCTCGAATTACTCTCGGTGGTGCGAATGATAGCCGCAAGACACGAGGCTAAACCCGATGTTTACGGGTATCATTTCGTTTTAAAATTTACTGTACTGTAGCAGAAGCCACGTGCATGCTTTGTGCATGTGCTCATTTCTTTTAGAATTATACGTTCAGTTTGAAGTCTGATTTGCATAAATCAGATGCATAAAGAATAAAGAATTAAAAGTTACATGTGAGGAAAAAAAAAATTACACGTTACCACAAAAGTCGTCTGAATATTAGAATCCTTTACACGCGACCTTTTTAGACCGACTAGCAAATGAAACACTGAATTCTGCGACGGCTACAGCAGGAACCTGGCTAGAGAATTTGTCAATGTTGCGGCCTTTGCAAACTGATAATGCGTTTTTCAAAACTGGCGGAAATGTTGTTTTTCACACGAAAGATTTTCAAAATGTTTGATGGTACTTGATACACCGGCGCGGTTTCACTAGAGAGTAGTGCGTGTGCATGAGGGGCATTCTGAAAGATCTTGCTTCCCGCCTTGGTTATTCAAAGTTTAAAAAAAGATTTTAAAAAAGTAAGAATTACTTTTATCCCTTTGTCTCACCACATGTATTTTCCCACGGACTAGTTTTACTTTTGCCGAAAACTGCCAGATTTGCTACTTTACTATCTAAGTCGATTTCCCAATAGGTTTGTTCCTCCCATGAAGTGACCAGACAGAAACGTGAAAACAGCCTTGTCTAGTGTTGGTCTTTCTCGTAAGACATGATTAATATTGAGAAAAGGAAGGCTTAGTTTTGCGTCCGGTTCGGCGCGGAAGAGTGACTCGGTATTTTAAGGCTTATCCCAACTACAAGTATATATCTTGAGATGCCGTATAAGCTTCAAAGACAAAGCAGAACTCCGAATCAGGAAAGTTTTGTTTGAGTTACTTAGGCCTTAGTTGTATCTGGCAGTTAGAACACGACATCAAGTCTCAGTTTCAACGAACTTTTATTGGGAAATATTTTCATGAATAGCAATAAGTTACCAAAGTCGTGTTAACTGGACTGATTGGCATCATTCAGCACTATCTTTAAATGACAAATTCTGATCATGTGAGAATTGCTTCCCACGTTATGCATCGTTCCTTACGTTTATTTACATTGTTTAATTTGTTATTTTCTCTGATTAATCGTTTTAAGTCAGATAAGCAAGAAAAACACGGAACAAAAAGATTTACCCCTCTAAATGAGCTGTTCAAGAAATCCCATAATTGTCTCTATTTTATTTAGACTTAGAGGCTGAAAAAAAATCTGTAACAAAGAATGTTTCCCGGACGAGTCTGTCTATTTTTCGTCAGTCCACTTTGATTTTCAATCAACGTTCGGCACGAGAAGAGTTATTGGTGTTTCCGGTAAACGAAAATATCTCATTCTACATCCTCTGCTATATAAAGACTCCTCATAATCAAATCCCATACATAGCTTCACGTGTAAAGCCATCAGTTCAAAGTTTGTTCTCAATGGTGAACTTAAGTTTCCACTTCAGTTTGTCAGTGAAGGTTTTCCTGTGCTAGGAACCGCACTTTGAAACATAGTTCAACTGAAGAAAAGTGCTTCCCTCTACGAACACTTCATGTCCCGCAAAACACTTGTAGCACTCTAATCATTGCACTCTTTATCTCCGGTAAGTTCATTTCTTCGTTTTCCGATATCGGTGTTAGTTACTGGGCCTACGTTGGACTGAATATACGAAATAGTCAATGTGCACCTTTGTAGGAGCTAAATATCTTATTCTGGAAGTTTCCAGAAAGAGAACAAAGAATTGGATTACTAGCAATTACTCTTGACTCCGTATCAGGTTAGGGTACTCCCTAACTTGAGCTATGTATGTGCCGTGCCGCAGGGTTGGGTCTTCAAGCCAGTTTGGCCCAAAAGTGGTTATAGATTTTGACGATTTTGATCTGGAACTAGGCAAAAATGTCATGTACCGTATGAACACATTCAGGTTTAGAGCTAGGGCTAGCCTGAAACTGGGTGCGTCTGCACCAACACCAACGTTGCACATTTATAACAGCACGTGGAATTGAAATTTGAAACTTGAAGAAAAACGAAGCTTACATGAGCGTACCGGTGAAAAGTCGGCTAGCAAATTTACACACCTATCCGTGGCCTGCCGCAGAAGATATCGGATGGACTACTGATCTCAGTACTTTTTGGCATTTTAATATTTTTATGGTGATTTTATATCCTGCTATTTCAGGCCAAATTCTGAAATTCATCATCAGGGTTTAAACCGAGTTCTCCGTACCATCTTCTTAATAAGCAACTAAAGTTTTGGCCATTTAACAGCATTAGACACTGAATGAGGCTATGGTTGGTGTGAAGTGTTCCTTTTGGGAATGAATTCTCGTAGAATGACCTCGATGTTCCTCGACTAATTTTACTGTATCCTTTTTAAGTTATATGTTTTATTTTATTTTCTGGTTTGTTTTAGTTTATAATGGCTTTGATTTGCATTAGTCCGTTATTTCCGTTGCACGCGCACTTTTTGCTTACTTTTTGTCTGCATACGCCTATTTGTTTGTTTAGAGTTTGTTTTCGTCACCTGATGTGTTTTGTTGGAGTCCTTAACCATTAGAATTCATTTTTGATTGTTATTCAGTGACTGTACTCACTTAGTGGGTGGGTCCACCTAAAATGTTCTGTAGTCGGTCTGGGATTTAATGGAGCCGAAACCAATTGTAGAATTGCACACATTTTAGGAATCCTACTGATGATCAGTTGCTGTGTTAGTGGTTTTTTTTTCATCTTCTTCTTTTGAGAAACGATTTATTGTCTTCAGTATACAATTCAAATTTACTAACCTGAATGGTAAAAACCCGGCCTTTTTAACAGATGGCAATAAGCTTTCAACTATCGGCAGTAATCAGTTTGAAATCGCTTCAATTCTCAGTTTATGGGCCGTTTAAATCACGGCGGAGAGCTAAGAATTTCCCGCCAAGAGATGGTAGTCAAATTCTTGATTAATACTAAAATACAAACTTATTCGTGGTGAATGCCCTAACTATACCCTTCGACCAGTTTTCGTCAATTTCCCTAGATCTACCTGGCAAACCCCCTCCCCCATGGGGTAACCCAAGTTTGGTGCACGTCTTGGACAGAAAACTTAGAAAAAATACTAATTTTGCAGTTGAGGGTGAAGATTCTTAAAGTTTAATCGTGTTATTAACTGTTTTAAAAACTATCAGATTGTTCTAGATAAAATATGTTGCCAAAAAACAAAGATAAAATCAACTAGAATGGTGCTTCTACGGAAATTAGAACATTTTTATCCCAGAAAAATGTCAGCATTTCTAATTGGACCACACTGTGACCACACACTGGTTCTTGACCACCCTTACAGCAACCTAGTCTCCGAGATTCAAAATTACTTAAATCCTTAACAGATAAGAACAATAAAGAACAACTCAGGCTTAAAATAATGAAACTGTTTGTTTCGACAGATGAAATAATGGGGATCATGAGCACATTATTTGTAAATATTGAAGACAAAAGTATTATTAAGCTTAAAGGCTGTCCTCCATATTGATCGAATCAAGGGTCAAGTGCACAAAAAGTTTGTTTTCTCTTTCCGACAACATGTATATCCGCGTAATGGCTACCACCTTTGCGGATTAAAATTGTAAGAGTAAAAGTTTAGCTCACAGCACTCTTAAGCTCCCCTTTAATAAACCCACAAAGCATATGATTGCGGTAAGCAGATAAAGATTCATTTGTTCGACTACCAGCCAGACAAACAAAATGATTTTGTCAGATGTTGAAGTATTAGAAAGAAAACTAATGCCAACAGTTTCCTTAAATTAACCAAAGAGAAAGAAACGAAAGTTGCAAACACGCCAAATCGTAAACGACTAAAAATCCGAGCCTCTAATAATCCTCATTAATGAAAAATAATTTCAGCGGATAGATGAATTTGAAAAAAAAAAATTGCACATCTATTTAGACGAAAAAATAGTTGCTGATGCCTCCAAACCTTAAAGAAAATGCACGAGATGACCGTGATAAAACGGGCGAAAGTTAACAGCCATAAAAAGATTTGCACGGAAATAATTCTTCCATTTCCTA
>JANSTQ010141595.1:0-12796 GCA_026167885.1 Bergia puertoricense
TGATTGTATTATTTGTCATGTTATGGATCGTGTTATCAGTGATGTTCCGGGCCGGAACACAAAGTAACAAATTGGCCAAAAATGCTTCAAACTGCAAAGACGTGATTCATCAACGGTCTTTTTGGCGAATCGAGGCGTTTACCTTTAAATTTCTGTGGGCAAATAACATAAAAGTGAAACTTCTGAAAAGGGAAACTTCAATAGTCCAATCATGAAGGAGCCCCTTTAAGCAGTTAAGGGTTTCGGCTGTTATAGAGATTAGTATCTCAACTAATCGCAACCTGATTATTCTGCAGGTTTGAGTCTTCACATACTTGTAAACAACATTCAGTGTTTCTCTGAATTATCAATCATATCTTGTACAGTGTTCCTATGAAATGTATAATTATAAATGTACTGATCTACACTGCGCAAATCAAGAGATTTGGCGGGAAAACAGCCACATGGAGTGTGTACTCGTATTTTACCTACACGCGCGAATCACACCAAACTTCCGTTTTGATTTTAGTATACAATTTCTTAGATTATATATTATTCTATAATTAAACTCACACTATCTTCTGATTATTTGGATTATTCTTAACACTTTTGCTACCTGAATCTCTTGTTGCGATTGGTTGTATATTACAGTTTCTAGTAACAACTCTCGCGTGACAACACTTCAAAACTACCTAGATAAAATAGCAGCACTCCAGAGTTTTGGAGTCCATTTGTTGTGACAGTTGTTAGTGTAACTAGTCGGATGAAATAAACGACGAAAGTAACTGAAAAAGATTCCTTTTCCTCTGTGTACTGAGCAAGTAGTAGATACCATCATTCCTCAATATAACAATATCTATACGCTTTTTAATAAGAACCAATGAAGTTTGGCTGAGCCTCGCCGTTCTTAATTTTTACAACAGTTTGATCCTCAATTGTTCTTAAATTGTCTACACATAAAGTAAAAAAAAGATGCTCCGAAACTGAAAACTCTTAAGTTAATAAACGTCGCTAGATTGCTGGAGCTGATGTTGTGGAGTGAAATGAAATTTGGGCATTTGTTTTCAGCCAGGAATGAACAAGCAAACACTCCCGCTAAATCTTCTGTGAAAAACAGTACAATGCATCGTAGTTGTACTACAATATCTGCGTTTATTTCTGGGTGAACTGAGTGTGTAATTTAATTTCCCAAGAACAAACTAATTCGTGATGGAATCTGATCATCGATTGTTCTTAGGTTATTCTTAATTTTTAGGCCAATTTGAGCCTCGTTGTTCTTTTAAAGTTTTTCTTATAAAACAAAAGCCGAGTAATGCCTCCATATCTAATCAAAAACCGAAAGCTTTAGATGATACACGATCAAATGAACGAAATAGTCTCATCTTACTGACTTATTCTTCGATATGGACTTTTCTTAGTTGTAAAGTTTGCGAGGTTCTTCAGTGCGATTCTGTACAGGTTCTAGTGGCGGCGAAAACGGATTAAAAACTTCAAAAAGTATCACAACTAAGAAGTAATTGAATTGAAGCCTTACTCTATTCTAGGAGATTGTGACGTACAAAAAGCCCTTGCATACTTGCAAAAATGTCTTCCAAAACATTTTCCAAAATAGCTTTCAGTTTGTAGACTGATCTTAAAACGGATTGGCTAAATGACATAACATTCACAAATTCCCTTCTAGCGCGAAAGCTGAATATAATCCAAGCCGATCTATCGTGTTCGCAAAACTTTCTTGCAGAGTTTTCAAAGATTAAGAGGGCGGGGACGTTATGTTGGCAATCGTGTTGGGGCTAATTGAGTCAGATTCGCAGTTAATTATTGAGTTATTTACTAGTCTTGACTCTTGGGGATGTCATATCCGTGAAATTTCCCGCAAACATAACCTCTGCCGCCCATGCACTAGTTAAACAATTATAAATGAAAAGTAGATATCAAACCAACCAAGATGAGATTTTGTTGACATAAACAAGTTTAATAAACTAGGCAGAATCAGGGAAGAATATAGTTATTTGTAAGATTTGTAATGTTAAAAATAGAAAAGTTGTTGGTCAGTAAAATGCAAATACTTAACCAATTAAGGAACAGGTTATATAAAGCTATAATACTTTAATAGGAAAAATGTCTCTTGTCTTGTGATTTGTAAAATTGCTGTCATTCATGACTCGACAAGGGCAGCCTGAATTACACAAAGCAAAGTCGAGTGTCACAACAGATTCAATACACATCCAGTTATATAACCGAGGGCTCGATGATGGATAAAATATTCTTAGCCGATGGATTTAGCCTTGGCTATGAACCTTGTGTTTAATTACTCAGTAACAGAGTTCCCACGGTCCCTGAAACTGATGCTGCGACAATGTCCTTAAATTTGGGAAAAAAATCCCAGCCTTATGAACTCCTTGAAACTCAGTCACAGATTTGCACAATTGCAAAATAAACTTAAAAAATTTTATTTCAAATACGAAGAAGGTTCGAGAACAAAACACAGGTTAGATTTTATTCATATGAAGAAAAAGAAATACACACAGCAGGGCTGGCCTCAAGACTAAATGTCTCCTTAAAACGGAATTTGCAAAACTGAACCTTTAGTTTACTATAGATCTGTTTGCCGCAGAGCTTCCTCAAATCTCATTGGTGAAATAGATCTTAAGAAAATCCTTGAAAAGTTCTAGAATTTCATGTAAAGTTTGGCGTGGCAACCCTGTATAAAGTTTGCGAGATTTTCACGGACTTTTGCTTCAAAAAGATGTCAGAGAAGAAAACAATTGATTTCCGCTCTTTCTAGAGTAGTTGAACAGCTACTGCTATACACTTGGTTATCTACTCAAACACCATTGATAATGTAGTTTATCTACAAAATAATAAACCCTCAACGCAATCATTTTTGGTGGTACAGTTGGCTGCTAATACAAGGAGGATTTTCAAGGACTTTGACTGACTTTCAATGACTTTCCAGACGTGGAATTTTTTCTTTTTTCGAATTCAAGGACTTTCCAGGATTTACAAGGACCGTGAGAAACCTGTTTATAGTTAATGAAAAGTCTATAGTCAAGGTTAAGACAATCGACTGAGAATATTTCGTCCATTTAATGGAATATCATCGAGGACCCTCGGTTACACAAGAGGATATAATATAAATATGAAGGTTTCACTTTATATAGTCCTCCATCTTGCGGCCGGGGACTGCCCTCGTCAAGCCTTAAATGCCAGCAATTTGTGCAGATCAAAAGACAAAGTTTTATTTTGTCACAGTTTTTCTCAACTTCCATAATTGGTTACACCAAAATCAGCTTTATTAACTCTTCTATTTTTAGTACTATAAAAATAACAACTCACAATAAATCCAATATAATATATATCAAACGTGCCAAGCAACTATAATAAATAATATTAATATATGATCTCCTCCCTCTCTTCGCTTATTCAATTCATTTGAATCAAACTTTTACAGGATGCAAAAACCTATTTTGTTGCAAATTCTTTATCATGTCAGGTTGATTAAGGTGCTATAAAACGTTCGGTATGATATTTACTTTTCATTGATTGTTCAAATGGTTGATAAATAGTGGTGTTCGGTGAGTTATTTCGCTACAACGCCATAGATATAACTTTTCCGAGACGATTTCAACTGAAATAATTTAGTAATAATGAATCTGACCCAAATTGTCCTGTAAGGACAACATTTTCCTCATTCATGTTGAAAAATATCCTTCTCAGCGTACTACTGTATAGTCCTCTGCGCCTTCTTCATATTCAGTGGAAAACCTGTCTTTTTCACCCGTTTAACATCAGAGGACGGCTGATAAAAACATATGACTTCAGAATTAAGTTTCATGCTGAAAATATAAGCAAATTTATTGTTTGGTTTAAAGATATATTTAATAGAAAAAGTGTTCCAAGTTTAGTATAAAGAATATGTGCCAACTAACCCATCATGTGTATTATTATTATTTATGATGTCTACATTTTTTCTATCAGTCTGTTAAAGCTAATTGCTTGTTCGTCCTTTCTAACTTTTTGCTGAACTGTTTTATCTCCCACCCTTTGACCGGTCCCTAACTTAAAACCAATAGTCAAGGCCAGAAAACGGAAGCCAGATAAAAACCCAACTCAGGGAAAGATCAGACATTGCTAATGTGTACCATGAAACTTGCAGGAACGCGCAAAAACCTCTGGCACAGTTGAAACTCGCTGGAAAGTGATCACCCGAACGCGCAAGGCGTATCGGGATAGGTTTGAGGCCTCATAGTCAGGCTGTTGAGAACATTTCGTTCATTTAATCGTATATCATCGAAAGCCCTCCGTTTTCTAACAAGACTGTGTTGCAACACCTGGCTTTGCTTGATATAATTCCTCTTGGGGCCGGGGACTGCACTTGTCAAGTCCGAGTGCTAGCAATTTGTGCAAACCAAAGTATGAAGTTGTAATAATTTAATCAACTTTTCTAGATAGTTGGAGGTTCTGAAAAGAAATATTTACTTCATTTTTGTTAGCGAGTTATTTAGGTTTTACGAATAAAATAGAAATCCTCTAAGTGTTATCTTAATCAAATGCTGCACAGTACTGATTCTGCTAACGCGTTTGATGACTGGCAAATGCATTTCTCTAATTTCCTCCTCTAGCCTTGTTCATTGATAGGCTTCCGTGACTTCTGGTGTGAACATGTTATACAAACGTCATATCAGTCTTAAAATGTAAAGATTTTCCACTGCTTATTTTACATTCGACTTCGATATATTGCCGAATTATTTCCATTGTTTTAGAAACTTTACAATATTTTAATGATGTGATTTTCTGTCATAAATGTCAGAGCCTTTGAAGGAAGTATATCACCAAATATGTTTACACAGGATAGAATTTTTTAAAAAAGTTAATTAGTTTTTCTACAAAATTCTTCAATACAACTCATTATATAAGAAAACGTATTTATTCATTTACGTGACGTATTTGTGTTTTTCATTCGAAATGTATGGACACAATATACAGCTATATATATTGGTGCAAGCCGCTCCTCTTCAATTAACAAGAATAATCTTTATAAATATTGACTCAAGTAGTTATCAGAAATTAAGTCTCACGACAAAGCAAACTTGCGGCATGATTGGAAAATTCCTGAACATAAAATTTTCAACATGAAAAAATTTCAATGCGCAGTTGTGCTTGAGGCAATAGAAAACTAATTGCTGTAGTATACACAAAAGAACCACTTTGCCAAAGTGAATCCGACGTCTATTTTTGTCCGACAATCCTTTGCTATTAATCTCCAAACAATAGAAGTTTTTGTCTTGCAAACTGAAAAATAGGCCCACGCGCCACAATATTTGCACCACTGTTTGGTGGTGTTTATTTTGCCGCTACCAAGTGATTGTCGTAGTTAATAGGATATAATGACACGCAGTGGAGCAACCAAGAGGACTCTGGCATATATAAGGACGAACTGAGAAGGCTCTAGAAGGGTGACAACGTGAATCTCAGTTAGACCACAACGTAGTGCAGTGAAAAGTCGTCCTCAGAAAGGGAAGAGAAATGGATCTCTGGAATTCATCAACAGAAAATGTAATAACTCGCTTGCAAAATGCGTTTGGAGAGTCAAACAAGTCCAGCTACCCGTTTATCTACGGTATAATTCTGCTGGTCAAGTCAGCTCTGACTGCTGTAGCAAATGGAACCGTGATTGCAGTGATACTGAAAGATCCATTGAAGAATCTTCGTACCTCGCCATCAAACTATTTGGTACTGTGTCTCGCTACTGTAGATTTTATAGTTGGAGCAGTCCAAGAGCTGTTACATGGAATCTGGCTCGTGTATTTTGCCATACATGGTGTCTACCCTTTCCCTGCTTCAATCGTTTTCACATTTCGTGCGATGCTATTAACTGCCTCGATGACGGCGCTGTTGGCACTTGGATGTGATCGGATGATTGCAGTCAGATCACCCCTGCAGTACAAGAGCAAAGTGACTATGAAAAAAGTAAAGGTGGTGATCTTGTTCGTTTGGCTTCATGGCCTTCTACATGGAATCGTGTACGGCAATCTATTTGACAACTATTTCTTCACTATTAATATGATTTTTCTCGGTCATGTACTAATAAGCTTTGTCGTGTTAGTAGTTAACTATACAATTCTTTTGTGCTCCGTTAGCAAGCAATCTTCACACGTGAGGGAGTTGAGTCAATCGCAAAGCTCACTTAAAACTGCTGTGCGAAGGCAGAAAAATGTGACAAGCACCATACTTGTAATTCTGACGGCATTCAAGATTTGCTTTTTACCGTGGGTGCTTTCTTTTCTCCTTCTAAGTACGTGCAGAGTGTGTAATTTTAAATTTCTAGCCAGAGGGTTTTTATTTGGCACATCATTAATGTATTTTAACTCTCTTATCAACCCCTTTCTTTACGCATTTCGCCTTCCAAAGTACAAGCAGGGTTTTAAATATTTATTTAAAGGACGAGGAAAAATAAGAAAGAGAGCATCTGAAATTGCCACATCCAGAACATCCAGCACCAGCAACCTTCGAGTAACGCAAAAAAGGAACAACTCGATGAACTCAACGAGCTCCAAGTCAAGGATGATCAAAGTCTCTGCAACATAGAAAGATCAGCAAAGTTCACTTCTACTTGAACAAACAAAATTATAATGGTTAACCAAAGCCAAACAAGGGAAAATTTCACGCTAAGATCTCGCTTACAGCTTCTGTAGTTTGTACATTACATGAGAGGGACACAAAACTTTGCTTCCTTCTTTGCTGAAGAAAAACCACTTGCCGAGTTCTCAAGGTCAACAAAAAGTTATGGATTCTTTCTTCCAGTTATTTAGATATACTTCCCTATTTTTTGATAGCAGCAATGTTCACTGGCACTGAGCCTGTTGGAATAGCGCCTACCTTTGGTCATTGTCCACTACTAGTACAGCTAGCGAATGGTCCCAGCGATTAACTAACCTGCAATATCCAACGAAGGAATCACTGAGTCTAACAATTTGCGGCATTGGAAGTAAAAAATATATATAGACAAAAATTCGATACATTTCAAGAAACGTGATTGTAATAACATTTTTATAGCTTCGTAAATTTCAAAAGTTAATAAGGTTTTATCCGAGAACAAAACGTAGATTTTAGCTGCTGCATGCATGATCAAATTTCACCTTTCGTCAGTCAATCATTTTTCTTCCACCCTTTTCTGGTGTTTTGGGTTAAAATATAGCAAATTTCAGTTAAAGGAAAGTGTTTCAAAATCTGTCGGTGGCTAATTAAATAATTTGTGCTTTGTTACTTCCCAACGAAAACTTTTCTTAGCAACCATCTGATCTGATGATGCAAGTATTGACTGGAAAAACTGAGCAAATAGTTGTATGATATTTTGTAAATTGCTTCCGCCTCCGTGATGTTGAGGTGCTCATATATTTTATTAGAATTTTGAAGAGTGATTTTACTAAGCCCGTGAAACATGTTGTCTAGTAGACTGAATCAAACAAAAGAAAACAAAAGATTTAAAGAGTAGTAAAGCTAACTTAGCATGACATCTATTTTAAGGGTTAAGTGAAATCACTCTAGCATTTAGAAAGTTTTGTAAATTAGTTTACAAAAAACTTTCAATTTTCTACTGCAAAAGTACTCGAGAATGGAGGGATAATCACTGTTATTGTACTAGTTTATATGGGTGAGGTGTAATGGTTTGGTGATCATTAACTTCTTTGTTTTTGCGTTTGTTTGTTTATTTGCGTGTTTCAGACAAATGCAGTAAGACTCAGAAAACACTTGTGCTTCAGCAATAGTAATATACTAATGAAGCCATTTAGTCGGCTCCTACAAGTTGTATATTGTTTGTTAATTGGCCAACGTTCTACGCCGCATGTGGTGAACAATGAATAAAATGCCCACGATGCATTTTTAGGCAAGGATTAACCCACAAAACTGCGGAAACTGTATAATCGATGAAATCACGAGAAATTAAACTTTATTAAAATAGAAAAGGCTAAGCTTGTTGTAGCTATTATTGAACGTAATATTGAGCATATTTTTTTCGCACGATTTGTCCATCGGAGCTATCAGGGCAAGTTTGGTCGCTCCATAGTTTTTACTTTTGCGCTGGCATTTTGTTTTAAAGCTGCTTTTCTAAATGCCATGGTAATCCCTGCTCGATTACACGATGGACCAAATTTCAAAAGACCGTGAACGATTACACTGGTCACTTATACGCGAGAAAAATAAGATGCGGGTGACGCATGATCAAAGAAGTATCTTGCCGAATAGACGCGAACTGTTCATTTGAATAGTACAAAGTCTTACCAATAACACGCGGCTTATTCTGGACTAGAGGTTTGAGCTGTTCTTATTCAAGATGCATCTTACCTAAGGCTACTCGTATAAATAGCATCAAGTGCCGTTCGTGACTTACCAGTGCTGCGTCCAACACAACACACGGAACGTGAGAAGAAACTCATGGTTCGGTTATCTTCCAACTGAACATAGGGCGGGAATAGGGCGGGTCTATCTCTCTCGTAAAAACGGTTCTGTGTGCTGTACTGCAGTGCAACTTTCTGCCTCCAAGTGGTTTCACATCATTGTTTTCTATCGTCTAAGAAAATTCAAGGTTTCTTCAATGTCAAAAGTAGTATTAAGCAACAGCAAATCATCTTTCTCCATTAAGTATCCCAATCTTCTTCCACAAACAGAAACATCATCAATAGACAGTCCGATTGGTGTGTACGTGTCTGTATAAATCTACAAATATTTTTCATTATTTTATCAAAACAAAGTTACTTTGCTGACAAAACTAAACTGTTAATTTCAGTTTTGACATTTTACTTTTCTCAGCTTGTTAAGATAGATCGTGCTTTTCCAATGCGACTGTTGATATCAGCTGTGGAGCCCTCCCTGCCGTCAATTTCTGACCCTAAATATGAAAACCTTTTTATGAAAACCATCTTTTAGCTCTTCATCTCCTATGGTCATTGCCTGTTTTCATACGCATTACTTTCGTTTTGGGCTTGCTTATTATTAACCCTGAATACTAACTCATCAGTTTTGCGCTGCATTTCAGTGTTTGCTGGTTGCTAAGAGGAGAACTAGGTCATCTGCAAAATGCAAGTCTAGACTTTCAGTGTTTGAAACCTGCCCCAGGTTATTCCGCTCTTTCTTTCTGTGACTTTTTGCATCGTCCTATCAATTACAAGCAGGAAAAGAAGGCCAGACACCACACAACCTTGTCTTACTCCGGACTGTATACTAAACCAGTCTGATCGTTTCCCTTCATGTTCTACTGAGCAGGTGAAGTAAAACAGCTTCACCATAGTGATTATCTTCTTTGGGATTCCGTAATCAGTTGTCATTATATTCCAGAGGCTTTCACGGTGGACACTGTCAAAAGCTTTTCTGAAGTCTACAAAGTTTCGAAGTATAAATATCTGTCATATACTGCATGCTTCTTCCGGTTCTATAGTCCACCCGCTCTTTCCTAAGTTTCCTGTCTACTTCAGTCTTGTTTTAGCCTCTCATTCGTGAACATGCTATTATCATTTTATCTTTAGATAGTCATACTCAGTTTGTCAATTTTATCGTTTTTACCTTTTAGATAGTTTCATTTTTTAAACCATTAAAATTTTTTAGCAAACATAAATATTGTAATTTTATAAGGGTTAGAATTGATTAATTGAATATGTAATTATTATCTGAAAAGCCTTGGGGGAGGTGTAATAAAATTAACATTACCATGCACTACCATTTTTTCCCGCTGGTTAACTGTAAACTTTTCAGTAAAATCACGAATGGCTTTATCTGTTAATATCTATCATAAAATAAGATTCTTACTCCATCAAGTGTCGGCATGCAAATACAGTTTGCATGATTTTCTCACAAACACTCAAGAATGTGACGTCAGTGCAACGCATGAATATATGCTTGCAAGTGATGAAGATCGAGTAGCCCTGGAACGTATTCATTGAAATATGAATGAAACCTTACAATTCTTGCCACGCTTTTTATAAGAACGAGATATTTTGGCTGAAAATTGTTCTTAAGGTAGTTTTATCACTGTAAAAGGAACACTTAACATCCGGTTAAACTTTAAGAGCAATATCAGCACCGGTTGTTTGATAGCCGGACTGGTGCGTACGTCATAAGTCTTTTGTTTCATGATCATTGCTACTCAGATCCTACCTGATATCACTGAACCATTGAGTGAACCACGTCATTGGCGTGGCTTTTCGTTTCTGCAAAAAAGTAGAGTGCAGTAGCACATTGCCCGTCAGTTTACTTCTTTAAAAACATAAGAGACTTCAACAAAGCTTTGAAAATACTTCCAACTGTACTTCTAGTATCGCAAGAAGTGGTTTGCAGATGCTTGATTATCTGGTCAAATATCAGTTGTAAACAAACAGCAATATGTCACTACTGGTAGAACATTCAGTATTTTGGAACGCTACTACTGGATTCGATCTTCTGCTAGCATTTCAGTCACATTTGGGAGCCGACTTCTATAAGATTGCCTTTATTTCTGGCGTCATAACCCTGACAATTTCTGCTTTAAGTTCTTTGGTGAACGCCGCTGTCATCGCAATAATGTTTGTTGATCCCCTCAAGATCCTTAGAAAGGCACCATCGAACCATTTAGTTTGGAGCTTGGCTTGTACAGATTTCTTTATTGGGATCGGTTTTGGACCTGCGTGGGGGAGTTTTTTTGTCACCATCGCCACGACTCACTCGCCTCTTTTTTCGACGCAAATTTTACTCTGGCTTGCTGGTTTGTTCATATTAATCTCGTTGCTCAATCTACTTGCCCTTGGAGTTGACCGGCTAATTGCAATCAAAACGCCACTGCAGTACAAAACCAAGGTCACAAAAAGAAGAGTACGAATTGCTATACTTTGCGTGTGGGGATATGTCGCTAGTTTTGCCACTTTGAGTGGAATACTCATTAGCCAAGGAGTTTTCATTATAAATCCAGTGTATTGGATACACATAGTGGTGATTTTTGTGGCCATGAACGTGAATTACATTATGCTCCTCTACTCGGTTCATAAGCAGTCTCGTCTTTTGATGAAGACAACTGACTCGGAAGTTACTCTAAAAAACGTTCTGGCGAGAGAGAAGAAGGTGGCTCTGGCCATTCATCCAATAATGGCCGTATTTAATGCATGTCTCATCCCGGGCACCATTTATCTTTTTTTTCTCTACGTTTGCACGACATGCAGTTTCGACGTTCATAAACTTGCCTGGGCGTTTCTGATAACATTAAGTCTTTTGCCTTTAAACTCTCTTATTAACCCATTCTTATATGCCTACCGCCTCCCCAAATACAAGCAGTCTTTTAAGCACTTCGTCAAGAAATGCAGGGGGGAATTTTGCCAGTGACTGCAATTTGCCAAGACGGTTAACGCTCCGAAAGATTGTTGTATTGTAGAAGACGAAGGAGCTTCGAGGGGGATTTAAACACTAAAAAGAAACGAACAAATTTGTTAGCAATAAAAAGCTAAAAATCTGAGGGCACGAAGCTGTGGATTGACTAAAAGGCAGAGCACCTTGTCCACATGTTAATTTATTTGTGATTTTATTTAAAAACGAAACTTTCCGAAAAAGTATCCATGCGTTAGCGTCATCATATCAACAGTTAAAGTTACATCGACATTACAAAATTAATTCCGTCATGGCGTTTTTAAAAAACATATTAGTTCGTTAATTATAGTTAAAATATTAATACTTTTTAAATTTAACAGTTTTTATTCTTCAAACTTTTCAGAGAGTTATACTGAAGTTATATTTAATACATATAGAACTGCTGTAAGTTGTAATTTTGTAGAATAGATGATACTATCCGTGGACTAACTGGTCTGTGGGCATAACAGAGCTGAGCATATTGAATCACTTCAAATAAAGCTGTGTTGTATTGTATTACAACAATGCCAGAACTGACATAGACACAATTTAGCATATGGATTGCAGTTTGAGCTTGAAACATTACAATATGTATTTAGGGGTAAATATCAATACGTTTAATCTTTATCTATGATAGAGTGGCATACACAATACAATGACTTTTATTTAAATTATTAGGATGGCATTCAAATTATTTCCACATGCAACAATTTATTTGCCAGGAATTCCAGTAAAGACACAGTTGTTTAATAGGCTTCTATTGTTTCTTATTGTCTAAACAGAAACAAAGCATTGCTTAATTTCTGGATGGTTAGGTTTTGTGCAGAGGTGGGAGTTATTTTTTTTGTTTGGCTACCCGATTTCTTTGTTTTTTAAACAACTATGTGATGACCCAGAAATTCTTCAATAAAATGCACATATTGCATTACCTATTGACTGAACAAGCTTTGTACTTGTCTATCATAAATAATAACGAAGTGGAATCATCCACAACTTGTAACTCATAACACTGATATGGATGAACTAAACTAAATAGTTTTTGCTGGCCAGTAAAGAACAGACTTACTAGGGTTTTTATCATCAAAAATATTGTCAAATTATGTTTAGAAGTTTTCTACAGGGGAAGGGGAAGGGGAAGGGTTCGGGATGCTGCAAGACTTTGGAGTATTTTTAAAGTATTTGTAAACTGTTTTGAAAAAGGATTGAAACTTTTTGGTAGTCTTTGGAAGTATTCAGAAAACTTTTGAAAATCTTTACAAGGTCTTAGATAAATCAATGCTTGGCAATCTTTAACATTTTTCCTGAAAATCTTTGGTAATTTGAATGTTAAGTTATGTACGAGTCAAGTCTGAGAGTGCCCATCCCCCCCCCAGGCAACCCCCGGGCATTTGACACGAGTTAAGTCCCAGATAGCCGGGAATTTGACACTTGTTCAGGTCGCGACCCCCGG
>JANSTQ010141606.1:0-12796 GCA_026167885.1 Bergia puertoricense
TCACGAGTTAACCCTCAGGGTCCTTTGATTTTATTTTTGGGCCGCCTTTATGTGACAGACGACGAACGGAGCTTACAGTTACAAGAAATGAAGCACAACTTGGCCTTTATAAACTTGGTAATGTCGACTATGAGTGAACTGATTTGACTGAAAGCCATTCTTGAGCAGAGTTTATTTCCTGTTTTGAGTTGATTGCAATTTGATTGTAGCTTGGTTGTGGTTTTGAATCGCGAATGTTGCAGCGACAGTAAACCTTCTAGCTCTGATAAAGCTTTTAGTAAGTCGCTTTGATTTCATGTATGCTTCCGAGTAAAGGCAATATATGGACGATAAAGCAATTTACTTACTGAAACAGCTGAAACAAAACGGAAAAACTTCCTCGCAGGAGACAAAGTGGCGGTCAAGAAAACTCCTTGTAGAAGCGTGGCTCCAAGATGCACTGCGATCATGCCTCGTTTTAATGTACATTTTATTTCCGGTTAATTAATTTGTTCACGGCAAAGTCTCCCCATGCAATAACTCATTCATTGCGCATGCGCGCATATGAATGAGTTAAAAATACGTGAAAAGGGAAAGGCTCACAAGGCTATATTAAGCATTTTAAACTCACTATTGATTTTATTCAAGTTAAGTTATTTGTCTACAAATGAAAGAACTTTTAAGTTAATTAACATAAGTTTATCAGAAGCCTTTTAGTAATAATAATATCAGTAGTAAATAATAAGAGCCTTTAGGGATTCATCGTTTACTACGTCTTGGGAGGTGGGGGGAGAGAGGGGAGGGGGCCGGTCGGTGAGTTGCAAGAATAGTGCTAAGTAATATTTGTACCCCCACCTCCTCATAAAACCCCTCTTTTACTTTTACTCTTACCCTACTCTTAAACTTACTCTACTCTTACTCTTACTCTTATTCTTATTCTTAACTCTTACTCTTACCCTTACCCTTACTCCTACTCTTATACTCTTAATCATACTCTTACTCTTATACTCTTATTCTTACTCCTACTCTTATTCTTGCTCTTAATATTACCCTTATCTTACTCTTACCCTACCCTTGCTTATACTCTTACTCTTACTCTTACTCTTATTCTTACTCCTACTCCTGCTCCTACTCTAACTCTTACTCTTACTCTTTCTTTTACTCTTGCTCTTACTCTTACCCTACTCCTACTCTTACTCTTGCTCTCACTCTTGCTCTTACTCTTATACTCTTAATCGTTCTCTTACTCTTACTCTTATTCTGTGGAAAGCGACCTTAGAAACTATTAATCTTTTTAAAGTGTCGGACACCTTGAGGCTACCATGAAAAGTTCTTTAAGTACATTCCTCTCTCTAATTCAAATACTGAAAGTAGTAATATCCCACACTATAGCTCAATGGACCCATTCGGGAAAAATTTCACTGAAGTTTTTATCAAATTTACAGCGGATTTTTCCCGAAGGATTTTTACTAGTCCACTTTCGGGAAAATTCTGCTGAAATTTTACACCGGATTTTCCCGAAAGATTTTGTAAAAATACTATTGAATATTACCTCATTTTATAGCCGACTTTTAATCATCGTTACACCAAAAGTTACCGTAACATTTTAACCAAAATATTCAACGGGGATTCCCATTTTGGTTACGTGACTATGACATCATCACAATGGAATGTATGGAATGCCAGGGTCAGGATCACATGACCTGCGACGAAGGCTTGCCCAAACTTGCCTAATGACGTCATTTCATTACTTTTTTTCTCAAAACTTTCTGAAAATTTTTTAATCTCCACACGGGAATGAATCCAATCCTTTCTCTACGGTGGCCCATAACTGTCACGACAAAAACTAATTCTCCAGCGCGAAAGCAAATAGCTCACGACAATAGCAAATTGTTCAGGGATAAAATTTTGCTGGTTCAGTGACATATTCTGTTTTTCTCGTGTTTTCTCGTTGTCCAATTTTCCCCCACAATTAATTTAGGCACATTTTACTAATCGCACGCCTTCCAGGGTTTGGAGTAAGTTTTCCTAATTTTATTCCTAGTTTTTCCTTGACGACTTGCTTAAAATGTTCTTCAAAACTATATTTCTTATTTTCCCAAAAGCGTATTGGTGAGGTTTTTAATTCTATTTTCAGAAATTTTTGAATATAATTTTTTTAAAAATCTTTACTGTTTTTTTCAAAATGGATCTTGTAACCTTTTTCCAGGGCTTTTTCTAATTCATTCGTACACCATGTTCCGACAAAGGCACGTTTTTGATCAGAATGTGAACAATTTTTTTCCCTATTTTCCATGCAAGTCTTACAAAGAGCGAAACTTAATTTTTCGTAATTTCCGCATTTTAATCTCGCAGGTAAAACAGTGTGATATAATTTTTTCGGTGGTAAAATTTTACATCTCACCAGCCCAAACCAAGTATTGTCGTATTTTTCCGGTTCAAAATTTTTCGTAAAATGACCAATAGGATATTTCTTGTAATATTGCACGGTCGGATAAAGACTACAACAATCGACATAACCACCGCGTTCTTCTTCCTCGAATTCATAAGCCACTTTCGTTACATTGGTTTTTCCTCCGAAAAACGCGTTACTTAGGTCCAGCAGTCCCACAAATTCTCTATCCCAAGTTTTCAAGAAATTTTTTCCCACAAAGTCAAAATTATTTTACCGTATTTTTTAATTTTTAATTTCCATCTTTTCCCGCAACTCTTTTGTGTGTTTTTGGCAATTCGTGTTTATGAGTTCTTGTTACAAACTTGAAAAACGGTGAGGAAGAATTATTTAAGAGCTTATATTCACTTGCAAAGAAATTTGGGGGGAATCCTTTCTAAGAAAAAAAAACTTGACTCTGCGAGATTCCGCTGGTAATGAATTTCGCCTGATCTTATTTTAACAAGAAAATTCTTGAAAAAATTTCTTGAGAAATATCTTTTTTCTAATCCACAGCTCTATGATTCATAGACTTCTTTTCCGACAAATCCTTAACGACAAAGACTTCATAAATTTTAACCTGTAAACGAATGTCGCTCGCGACGTAAATTAATTCAAAATGAATACAAACGTCGACACAACAGGGTTTTTCGAGAAATTCCAAACGATCTTGTTGCTTAGAACCAAACCCCTCCCGATAAAAAGATGAAATATTCTTTTTTCACCGTCTTGGAGATTCTTATAACTGAGTTTCGCATAAAGCATTGGATTGTCATAATTTTCGCTTTTATATAAACAATTCCCAAGTTCTTTGGTTAATCTTGGCTTATTGATTTCATACCTATTTTTTCAATAAAAAAATTTTTACATTTTCGAATTATCTCGTCAAAAATCTTAACAAATTCCGAATCAGAAAGTGAGATCGGAATGTCCATCCTTCGAATTTATTGCCAAAATTATATTTACTTTCACACCACTTGAGAATAATTCTTTTTGTATTATTGTTATTAAATGGCCGTCGACACCCTTTCCTTCGTATTCAATACATATTGGTATTCTGGTTAGCTTTTCATTGCCGGGAATTATCTTTTTATCGGTGTTCAAAAGCTGATACAGTCTACATCAAAATCTTTTACGTTTGTTGGTTTTGGTTCCACGCGTGTCATTTTAATATATAAATATAATATTTAATTTTGAAAAATTTCTCCCTTGTTTTTTTCTAAATTTTTTTTTTCCAAAATATTTAAATATATTTTTCACGAGTTGTCAATATATGTTAAACTTTGTGTAATAAAGTTAAAATGTTTAATTTCCGTTTCTGTGTTGGTCGACCCACTCATATGAACTAGACGAAACATGAGTGTTGCGACACGCTCGTCGGGTCGAATGTGAATGAAAATACCACTCCATACGATGTAATCATCAACCAAGTCATACCACTCCCCCCCCCATAAATTCATTATGATACTTTACCTTCCAGTTACTATTGCTAACATTTTTGGTTTGTTGGTTAATAAACGTATGCAAACAGACCAAAGTTGGAAACATGAGTTGAAAGTAAAATTCTCCAATTCCACTATAAACCTGATTAAATTTCCAAAATTTATTTTTTTGTTGGTTGTAAATCGGACCGACCAAGTTTTGTTTTGAATGATCGGTAGCATCGACAAAACTTGCTCTAATGCCAATCCTTTCACGACGGTCCCCTGCCTCAAAAGACTTGTATCGTGGAAACCGAATCATTTTTCGAAAAGGTTTATTTTCAGTAACCATTGTGTTTACAAAGCCACTTATGGATTGATCTTGATATCCAGTCAAAAATAAGGCTACCTCCCTGTTAGAAACGTGGCGTACTTTAAAGGAAATTTCGGATGAGTTACACGAATCATTTACCCTAAAATGAGAGTTTTAACTTTCCAAAGGCAATGGTTATTGTCCCAGAAGACGGCTTCCTAATGCGCAGACAATGTGTGCGTTGTTATAATGATATTCTTTCGTAACTTTAGTCTTTTTCAGTAAAACCCGTTTCAAAAACGCTAATATTATCGTCAACAGAAAAGAAAGAAGGTGGTAATGTGTCAAACAGGTTGATCGTATGAATAGACTTGGTTTGATCATTGTTGCATCTGAATTTGTAAAAGGCAAATACAAGTAAACAATACGCTTGTTTTCCAAGTCGAAATTTCCATTTCAAACTAACTTAAATCCAGGTCCTTGAGGCCCTTGAGGCCCGGGAGACCCTTGAGGCCCGGGAGACCCTTGAGGATCAGGGGGACCAGGTGGGCCAATAGACCCAATTTGATTTTTTATATTTTCGCGACCATAATTAAATATTCCCATTTTATTTTACTTTTCCAAAAAAATTTTTGGATATAACTTTTTTGGTTTATTTACATATAAAAACGAATCAGGTTCATCAGTTGCTCTTTCATACATTTCCTTACTTACACTTAGTTCTTGATATTAGACTTCGTTCTCTTGTGCTTGATAAATCATAAATTCAAAAATTGGAACAATTGAGCCGAATATTTCTCGGGGTTTTGTAGAAACTTTTGCGAGAGTTAGATTACGCTACAATTTCTGGCGCGCACGGGCAAAATATTCCACCAAGGGATTTTGATTACTCTCGCAAACGTAATCATCGAAAATCACGACCTTTTGACCTTGATTATCGAGCTCATTAATCGGGAGAATCTCATTGTTGCTATATTCAATAACGTCATATACAGGAATGAGGTGAACATATTTTTCTTGTTCCAAATTTTTTGCGTACAGGTAAATTTTTGTTGTAATATATTAATGGGCAACGAAGCATGTGAGTCAAAAAATTGGTCTTTCCTCCGCCACTCGGTACGGCGATTAATATGTGAAAATTCTTATTCGGCATGAAGGGGTAAAGTTGTTTAAAATTCGTCACTGGGTCGTTTTGGGGTCATAATTTGGAATGTTCATTTTATTTTTTCTTGTGAAAAAATTATGTAAAGTGCCAAGCCCGTAATTTAGACAGAAAAAATAAGTTTTGTAAAATGCCAAGTTTTTTTATCTTAAGAAATGGATATTACGTACAGAATTCTAAAAAAATGCCATTCCAAAGATAGAGGCAGGAAGGTTTTTGAATGCTGTACATGAGGTGATGAAACAGGAGAACTTGGACGAATAAGAACGATATGAAAAACAAAAGAAAAAATTTAAACCAATTGTTGAAAAACTCGACAAGGAAAGCGATGAAATCAGCGACCTGCCCGAAGAGTTGTGAAACAAGAGAAAAGTTAAAAGGCGATTAAATAAGGGCAACAACAAGCTCTAGCTATCACTGATGGAAAGGACAAGGATGGTCAGAAGGTTCCTCTCGTAGCAAATTTGGACAAGGATTTTTCACCAGAAGAACTGGAGATTATTGGAGATTATGACTTACTTCGCCCGTCACAAGTTTTTCAAAAAAGTTTGGATGATGGGGCTGAACCAAACAAGATTTGGCAAACGAGCGGAAAACTCATCAAACATTTGGGACGAAGAAAAGGAGGAAAAAAGAAGAGTAAAAATAGTCCAAACAAAGCAGAGGTTGAAGCTTTGGACAAGAATATGGAGGTACTGAGAAAATACAGAGATAGAGTCAAACTTGTTCGAGATGGAAAAAAGGCACTTCAACAAGGACAAGGAACCCCTAAACCAAGACAACCGAGAATCCGGACTTATAATCAAACCAAGCGTCACGCATACAAGGTTGACTTGAATACAGGCAATATGGAAAGTTAATGATTGACATACCAAAACTTTTCGAAAGCCTAATATTGGAAGCCTCAAAGGATAGGAAGAAAAGTGTACAAAAGACAAGTTTATTTTGATACGTTGAACTTATTAACAAAAAACAATGGGAAAAAACAATGCATCAATCTTTCAAGTTTTTGAAGAGTTAAACCGTTTGAGCGAAATTCCGGTTCACCCTTCGTCAAAAAAAATATTCCAAAATTGGTGCAGGTATTGTTTATTTCAACAATCCTCGAGACTTATTACAAAGGTTGGCCTTATTAGGAGGTTCAATCAAGGCAGGAAATAACGGAGATAAGAACGAATTTTTGGAAATTGCTCACACTCTCCTAAATCTTGGTGTCTTACAAAATAATCGTGTCGACGAATTATTGAAAGAGTTTGTCTTGCAATTTTTCTCAAAAATACCACACAAACTTTTTTTTTAAAACTTTGAAAATAAAAAAATGCCACGTAAATTTCAAAGAGCCATTCACATTTCCTCTGCAAATCGAGAAAAATCTGGGGTCTCTATACCGTCAGATTTTACGATAAAATTTTCTCCGCCACTCGTGTTACCTGATGATCAATATCGTGCAATGGCGTTCGGACAATTGACAATGGTTTACTCCTGGCATAATATTACACCAGTATACGGAAATAACACGTTAAAATATAATCATGACGGTGGAAAAACCTGGACTGAGATAACTTTTGATAATAGCATGTACTCATACGAGGATTTAAGTAATTTTCTGGAACAAAAAAATTAGTATCGACGGCCATATTTCACCAGACGAAAAAAGCCCAGTGAGCATACTCTTCATTCTCTCGACGTACAAGATGCTAATTAAACTAGCAAAGAATGTCCATTTACAAAATTCGGATAACTCTTGTGGTTCGAGGAAATGATTGTTTCGAGCACGAAATATGGAAAGAAACCTTCCAAACATTACGAACTCCATTGACGTATTGCATATCAACACAAATGCTATTTCTGACTCTCTTGTTGAGCGAATTTCCAGCAATACACTTGTGGTAATCCCAACAAGCAACCTAAATCGTTCCTACCTTTTCACTGTAAATCATGTGATCTATTTCTTGTTTAATCCGATCTCATCGAATATAATAAGCCCAATGCGACTTACTTTGGAGACCTGTAGACCTTAATGGTATCGATTGGCACATGACTCTAACTTTGAGATCCACAATAAAATGAAACTATCACTGTATAAAAAAAATTGACCCAGACTTTGGAAAACATGTCCTCAAGCATATTTACGGCGAAAGAATTCTCGACTCTATGAAAAAAAAAATTCAAGAAAAATGTGCGAAAAAGCCCAATCCAAATTTCGAAACAGATTGAAAATAAACCGGAAAAAAATTGAAATAAAAATTTCAAAACCAATCCCGAATACCGGCGACAAGATTGTGAAACTCTTGCAAAAATCTACACCAAAATAAGAATCCATTTTCCTCAACATAATTTGAGCCAATGTGAGATTGACTCGTTAGTAAACCGACTATTCGATGACGAGTAATTCTTTTAAGAATTCTTATAGGATAAAATTATGTCTTTTCGAAACCCTGACTACGTAGAGCGGCATGAGGATGTGGTATTAGACCTTGAAAATCCTATCGAAACGAACATTGCGAATGCTGCATTCCAAAAAAAGATGGGTATAGATTTGTCGCAGACAATACCGGTGAAGTCGCACCTTTTGACTGGTTCAATGCCAGAATTATTGTAGATTTTAAGGTTGTAAAACTTGCTGACGGGAGTGACATTGCATTGAACGACCACATTGGCATCGTAAACGGATCACACTCCTTTATCAATGCGATTCTTGTGAAGGCCAATAGAACTCAACTTTACGATTGTAAAACTGCAATCATGCAGTCAATATTAAAAATATTTTGGAGTACAGCAAGTTCTTTGACGGTTCAAACCAGTTTTATTTTCCGGACACAAGCAGAAACACTGAGGAACGACCTGACCAAGCAGCATATAACAAGGGTTTTGCCTTAAGAAAAGCCTTGCTCGGAACAAGCGCAACGGTAAACTCATGGAAATACCGCTCAATCGATATTCGTTTTTCGAGACCTTGGAGGACGAGCTCTTGCCAAACATGAAGGTTGAGCTCAACCTTACGTTGGAGCTAGACAACAATCTGATTTGACGAGCTGGGGCAAACTGTTGGGTTGTCGTGGCCAAGATGCAGCTTCTTATTCCGAGAATCATATTTAACGCGAAAGATCAAACGGAAAACATGACAAAATAACTAAAAGCTTACAAGTGGACCTATCTTCGCGAGATGATTGAGCAACTTGGTTCGGTGAGACAACAAACCGGAACATTCCGAATTACAAGCGGAATTAATAAATCTCGGCACGTTTTCGTTTGGATTTCAAACGATGCGCGACAAAATGACCAAACGGAAAACCCGTTTTATATGACACCTTTAGCATAGCTGGTGTTCCCAGTCAACTTTCCTCGTGTTATTTAGAAGATGGAAACGGAAACTAATATCCCGAAGTTGAATACAAGCCAAGCACAGAAATGTCTCGGGTTCATCGAGATGTCTTGAGGTATACTTATTGCGAAAATGATTACCAGGGAGGAACAAGACTTACGAGAAGTAACTTTGGAACACTATTTTTGTTCGTGTGTTTCGATCTTATGAACCCAAAAACAGGATATCAAGGACGGAATGACAAAACTCGTGTTTAAACATCTGTTTAAACCGCATCCGTGTATTGAGTTTGACCCTAGCCAACTTCCTTGACTAGTATGAATTTTTCTAGCAAGATTGTCCAAAGTTTGATCAATACCTTGGTCAGTCATTTTGTTCGCAATATTTTTACGTATCTTGATGTTGCCTTTTTTGTTGCGTTACTTTTGAGAATTTACGATAAGTTCCCACAGCACGAAAACCCATATTTCCGTAAGTCGGAAACATGACCGAAACGTGGAAGTGGCCGTTTCCGTTTGCGGAAACATAGAAAGCTTACATTTCTCTCTTTGAACGTGTTTTCGTTACGTTTCCGTAGCGGAAACACGACCTTTGCGTTTCCTTCATGTTTCCGCGGAGTTTCAAACGTGTAAATTAAATCTCTTAACCTTTCGTAACAAAGACTACGAATGTCAGGTAAGTGAAATCAAGTTTTTTGGTTTGTAAAGTGGAAAGGAACTGAGCAGCAAATTTTAGCTTAGTTTACACGGCGTGCCTATAAAATGGAAACAAAAAGGAAGATATCTTTTTTCAGTACATATATCGCAAGTTTATTTTCACTAAATGTCTTTTTTATGACAAAGGTTGGTTTCTAGAAACTTTTCTGTATACCAGTATGGTATGGGTTGAGTGCAACTTTGTTTTGTTCAAAAAATGCCTCTGTTGCATTTGCGACAGAAATTTCTGTTTTTTCTGCACGTCTTTTAATTACATTTTTGCTTTCTTTCTGATTGATTGTCAAAGCACAGGGGTAAAAACCCTGTTGAGTAAAGAGCCAAAATCAAAATGGGAGGTCGAGAGAAGGGATGAATTGAAGAGAGGGTAAGATACCATAAAACGCAATTTGATATCATCATGTTTATCAGGTTTTTTTTGTAGGAATGGAAAATAAATCCATTTCGTAACAAATTTCAGTGTTTTATATATCAAATATTCTTCTTGTGCCAAAAACACTTTGCGTTTGAAACGAAAATTAGAGTTGTAGCTTCAAGACTTCTAAAAGTGCTTATTCATCAAATGATCAACAAAAAGTTGCAACAACGAATTGAAAAAGCCATGCTGTTAGTAAAACAAAGAATGCCTTAAAATCATCCAATGAAGTCGAGCCGTTCACACGGTTTGTGTATAATAAAAAACAAAGTCCGATTCTTTTGTTTAAAACCACTAGTTTAATTAACCACTCTTCAAAAAATGATCCTGCATGGTTTCGGTAGTCGTAATGTAAGATACAAGTAAAACTTGTATAGTTTCGTTATACAGATCAGGCGCATAAGTCAAAGTCAATTGAATTTGAGGTACTGATTTCTGATCCAGACATGCAAGAACAACAATATTGTATGAGTTAAACAACATTTTGTTGGAATGTTCTCGTATATATCTATGTGAGCAAGACTAAACTAGTTTCGAAAATTACTCTTAGGCAGGGTTTACATAATACTAGACTAAGTTTCATTCTCATACAACTACACCCCGGTTCCATGCAATTAATTAAAATTTAATACAGTACATGTAGGTATCGTAAAATCCCGCTTATACGCCCTGGTCCTATACTGTTCATAAGGGGTTTTGTAGAATTTCCACAATTCTAATTCACAGAGCATAGTCAATTAAGAAACTTGTCAAGCACAAAATGCTTGGTTGCCATCCCCAAAACAAGAAAAACAAGCGTGAGTGAGCTTGGGGGAGGGCAAAATTTCCCAGAACATTTACCAATCTTGTGATCTGATGGTCCTATAACCAGGGAGGCTTGGAAGTAGTGGGAGGGTGAAGGCATATAACAGGGATTTTACGGTATAACAATAACAGCGTAGTAGCAGTTTTCAAAACTTTTGATCTACCTAGTTACTAGTATACTATGCACAAAGGTATTGAAAACTTCTGCGACAAACTGGGGATACAACTAAGTACTTTACACCAGATTGAAGTTCTTCCTCAGATATAAACCGAGAATGTATTCTTTGAGTAGGTAGAAATATTGCTGGACCTGGCTTTTCATAATGTTTGTCATACCACACACTGAGTGGCTTCACATAGCCAAAGTCTCTTTCTGATGGTTTAAGCCAGTCAATGACAGCAGACACGTGTTCAAGTTGTTTATTCTCAACTTAGCGAAGTCTTCCGAAAGTTTCTTACTTACAATTATCTTGTAACTACTGTAACGTATATAGAAGTTAATAAACGTTTGTTTTAAGACAAAGTTGTAAGTTGGCTAAATTATTGTTCAAAGAGTGCAGTTACTAAAAGCTGAAGGCGAGGAAAAGATATAAATCTGTACTGTTTGACTATAAAAAGGAGGTACCATTTTCAACAGTTAATAAAAACAAGCAATTAGTCAGTAATATAAAACTCCAAATTATGGGAGCACATTTGTTATTAGATTTATGTCCAGTATCAAAAATAAACTACACTTGAGAGCACAAAGAATGCTATTGAAGTTTCAATGATGATGTTAAGTATTAACCCCTAACCCCAACACAAAGCTACAATGTCACCCAAACCCTAACAAAAAGCTAACTGTCTCAAAACATACAAAAATTACAAATTTAACCTAGATTGAATGCTGTCTATATATTTAACCTAGGTAAAATGTGGTTCACCAATTCAGCCTAGGTGGAATACAGATTTAAGCAGCGAACGGATTTTACAGGCAACAGCAATGGGGTCATGCTGTAGTGAATGCCAATGCCAATGCCATTGCAGCGAAAAAGAAATGAGGTTTGGGAGTCAAATCAAAAAAAGGCAACAGGCGTCGGATAAACAAGAAGATCATTTAAGAAACTTGGAGGAAGAATTAAACAAAACCGGCAAGAAAAAAAATTACCCGACGCCGCGTCATTGTTCATTGTTTATTGTTGACGAAATTTGGGCTATAGATATGAGCTAAGCTCGTGACCGTCAATGTTAATGTCCGCGATGTCAATGTTCATCCGGTGACATCTGTCCGAAGTTTAGGTGTATGGCCCGATTCCGGCTCATCTCACGATGAACGATCACATAAATAAGCTGTGCAGTACTTCCTTCTATTATCTCTACAACTTCAGGCGTATTCGCAAATACTTAACCAGAAAAGTAACTGAAACTCTGATTCACGCTTTCATATATACACGGTCGGATTATTGCAACAGTTTATTGTACGGACTCCCTAAGTATCAACTGAACAAACTTCAGAGAGTGCAAAATGCTTGTGCCAGGCTTGTCTACGAAGCTCCTAAATACTATCACATCACTCCGCTCCTGCATGACCTTCATTGGCTCCCAATAGTCCACAGAATCACTTTTAAAGTAGCAGTCCTCACATTTAAAGCCCTGCATGGCCTGGCACCATCTTATTTAAGGGACATGTTAACCATCCAAACATCCGGGCGCTACAATCTAAGAAGCACCAACCAAGGGCTGCGCCTACAACATCCACCACTCCGCTCCAAAGCGACACTTGGTGATCGCGCATTCAGCTCCGCCGCACCAACGATATGGAACGGTCTACCAGCAGACATAAGGAAATGCACCAATCTTAAAGCGTAAACTCAAAACATTTATTTTTACAAGTGCTTTTCATTTTTAGAAATAAGACTTATTTATCTATTTATCTAGTATTATATTAGTTAGGATATTGTGATATTGTAATGTATTGATTTTACAAGTGCTTTTCATTTTTAGAAATAGGATTTATCTATCTATTAATTTATTATTATATTAGTTAGGATATTATGATGTATTGACTGTGCGCAGCCGAACATTGTATGGAAGCTGCGCATTATAAATTCAATTTTATTATTATTATTATTGTGGCAGTGTGGAACTTCTGGATGGCAGATGCTAAAAAAAATAATTTGGGCTAGGCGCCAAGGCGTAGCTAGCTTCAGTGTCTCTATATAAAAGTATATCTAACTAACGTAAAATTGGTGGA
>JANSTQ010141628.1:0-12795 GCA_026167885.1 Bergia puertoricense
TAATAGGCTTCGATAGGCGGTATCCTTCTGTTGCTTTCAGTTTCCAAGCGACAGGATTCAAGCTGAGTGTGAACAATTATTATTATTATTATTATAAAGAACTGGCTTCCGTGCACGTAGTTTTTAGGGAAAAAATGAGAACTGATATTCACTCAAAAGACATTATCAGAAATCTTGTATTTCCAAATTTGACTCAGAACTTTATTTTAAAAGGATTAATTTCAATAAGATTTTGTATTGATGTCACATAACGTTGTGTTTGTCATGACAAAACGTTATAGCAAACATTCTTGATGCACTGACGAACTTCCAGATTTCTCTATATCATCTTCTGCCGGTATCAGTTCCTTGAGGAGTTAAAGAGCATTGGAGTTCAGTTTATTTCCTGGTAAATTTGATGTGATTGAAAGAGCAAACTAATGCGTTCGCAATTTTGTTTTTAATCTGGTTTTGTTATCTCAAAAACTGGTTGGAAAACATTGAAGACTATTCCTTTTTGCTGAGTATGACTCAATATTTAGGTCCACTGCTAGCGTTGTGTTTGCGGATGAATAGGGAAGGGAGCAGAATTAGCTTCACAAGAAACATTATCTTGCGAATGAGAGTCAATAAAAAACAAGAAAATGTACCAACAAGAGACACCACAAGCATGGGAACATATTTCATTTTTTTTTCTTTTCTGAAAATTTAGTGTAACGGAATTAAAAAAAAACCTTTTTTCAGTAATTTGCATTCATCTAGAAACTGAATTTTAAAATGGTTCTTTCGGGCAGGTTGTTCATTTAACCTTGACTATTTGCGCACTAAGTTTGCAATGTGCACACTCGTTGAATAGTATAATACTGCCTTTTTTAGTAAATTGATATGGCTAAAACTTCAGGCAATAGTTGATCTAAGACACGATAAAATACAAAAGACTGTTTCAACTTGACTCCTTTAGGCAGAATCAAGTTGAGCGGTTCATGATCAATAATTCCTTAGTATGTTTTGTAAGTTTAAAAACTACACTCTATTCTACCGTCTATTATAGTAAATGATTGGTGGGTGTGGTCACCTAGGATGCAGTCGGTCGGATGAGACATAAACTTATGTTTTCCACTTTCTGTCCTGTTTTCTTTTGGCCTAACACGCAATTTAACTGAATGTGACGTCATGCTTTGACTTAACCCCCAAACTGTCTTTTCTGCTCACACTCTCTCCTCAACCTTTTTTGCCCACTTTCCGTCCTCACTTGTCCAATATCCGCCCTCCCTCCCCTTCTCCCACCTCCCCTTTTTCACAAAAAACTCCTCAAATTACTACTAACAATTGCAACAGACAACAATGGTGTACTTTTAATAAAACGATTCGGAATCTTCGCCTGTTTTAGTGTTGATAAACGGAAATTAAAGATAATCAGAACGGTGCTCAATTTTGATCGATTTGTAACAGTAATCATACGGTTTCGAGTTCAATTTGGAATTAACTAATTCATACAAGATTCGCAACTGTGGGTCGGCCGAGCTAGAATTGAACTTGGGACGATCAAGTTTGTTTTAGTTGCAAAACATTAATTTCTCGTCCAAAATATCTAAAAACTTCTTTCATTTCAATGTCTTTTAGCTTTTTTAAACATTGAAGAAGGTGGAAAAAAATTCGGGAAAGACAATTTGTACCGTTTGCGAAACATTGTTATAGCGACGAAAAAAACAATCAAGTGCGCCAAGCGGGAATTGAAATTAGACGATCAAGTTTAGTTTGTTGTCACACCAGGCGTAGCACGTCATATCACACCACTTTCTTATCGCGCGTGATTGGTTTATTTTGAATAGCATTGTTTCTGGGCCAATCAGATTGTACTTTTTGTAGTTGTAATTGCACGGAATTACACATTTTTGCGCAGAAATAAACAGTAATTGCACTGCTCTTAGCCAATCAGAATCAAGTATTTTTTTCATGTATATGATTAACTTGAAAACTGCGTTGACAACTTTATTCAACCTTTTATTCCAAATGTAAAGTCCCGTGAAGGCAGGACTGCTCGTCACTATGATGCCATACCTAAAATAGGATAAAATATTTGAACAAAGAAAAACCTAATAACAAACCATATTTGTTTTAACATAACGAGTCGGAATTTCTAAAAGAACTGCTTACTTTCTTTACAGATACATAAGTGTGTTTATTGCTACGAGGCTGATTGAGGCAGTATTCTATCACTGTTGATTCTTTTAAAAATAACTATGTTGTCAAATTGTTTTGATTTTCTGGTAGCAGTGATGACTGTTTGTCGATCTGTGCAAAGTTTCGTTTCCATACTATTAACCGGTTGCCGTGGCGTTGGTGTCGAATATGCACAATTTTGCAGTAGAAGTTCCACATCCGGAAGGCCCGTCAGCGGCATTTTACATTTTTCGAAATTTCTCCAAAACGAAAATTATTTTCGCAGTTTAATTGTGATTTTTGAAAATAGTTTACCAAAGGGTCTCTCCTGGCAAAATAAGAAGAAATTTTGTTCCTGTCGGCGAGTTCTCGATACTCTCGATAATCTCAGTCAGCCGCTGTTAAAAATTTTAAAATATTTCTACTTACTCACTGAAACGACAATGATGCTTTTGAACTTGATAATTAGGGATTTGACCTTTTTCGGCGAACTGCAACCCGTAGTTAACTTTAATTGTGTATGTGATAAAACTGATTAAATCTTAATTTCGAAAGAAATTAAACTTTGTCAAATATCCGGTGAAATGGATCCGATTCTTTGAAATTAGAGCTTTAAAATGAAGATGATCTCAACATGCTTCAACACAAGTTTAAACCGTCACATGGGTGACTTATTTCACGCAACCATGAGCCTTCCAAAGACAATATTTGTGGTTCTGGTTTGTCTTCTCAGTTTTAACGCAGGAAGCTATCTCCTGGACAGCTAGTACACTCTTTTTTAATAAGAACGTCTAATTTGGGGGCTCAGGCTGGATGTTCTTAATGATTTTTAGTATTTCAGCCTCAAATGTTCTTAAAATGTTCTTATTTTTTAGGATTGGGTACATTCTTAAATTTTTATTTTCCATTCACACAAGCCAACCCAAAGTGGAAATATAACAATATGTAATTGCGCTTTAATTATTGATGAGCAACCCTGACTCGATACTGTACCTACCGCGATCAAAGTACAATGAAAATACTAACAGTAATTTAGAGTCTTCTTAAAAGATATACAACTGTCACTAGTTTCCTTTGTATATATACTCATTCGGAGTAGCCATCAGGCAATGCTGCACGAGCATCAGGCATTAATTTACAGTTTAACAACAAATTATCTCCACTGAATACAGTATGTAAAATAAATGTTCTCTACGTATCCCCAGCCTCATCATGTTCTTAGCATGTTCTTAAATTTTGGGATCTTTTCAGCCTCAACGTTCTTATAAAAAAGATTCTTATTAAAAAAAGTGTGTATTCCTGGAAGACGATCAGAAAACATGGTAAGTTTCAACGACGGTTTGGTCAGTTAATGATCATAGGTTTGGAATGAAACAAAACTGTATTTTCAATGGATTCTTTGCGATATACTAAGTGGTCTGAGCGATGTATGACGGAAAACGAATTTCTTGGTGTGAAAATGCAGGAAGTCAACTAAAAATACGATTATATACGTTAAGTTAATATTGTTCTTATATTTTAATCAAGTTTAGAAAAGATCGTAAAAATAGAAATAGGAAGCGGAAGCGTTAGGACAACCCTAGTTGTGTGAAACATATATTTACAGTATATACCATATACATTAGACTAACTGTTAATGACAGTACAGTGATCGGAGTTTCATGTAACTTGTTTTCCAAAATTAAACATAAAACATAACTGCAATTTCCACAAAAACGTCTACTAATTAAACAAATTCCAAACAAGACTGACTCAATTTTAAGTTTCATCTCCAAAAAGATTCTGATTGGCGAATTCGTGCCTTGAACCCAGGCTCTAATATAAGGCTGTTTTATAGTTCCTTAATCAGTAATTCCTCTTACAAATGAGACACCTTTATGCAAAGAACAACTCGATATTTCTAAACATTTTGTAGTATCCCGTGTTTTCTGATTCTATTGCTGGTGCATTTAATCATTACCAGATTCTGTGATTTTCTTAGTTTCCAAATTACAGTTTGTAAAGAAAATCCTCCTTCTTGCCACCGTTATAAAACAAGGAAGACATACTTTATATTACTCTGTGACTGGCTAACAAAAAGTGAAAGAAAGACCGAAGAACCATTTTTATTTCCTTTATTGCACTGAAGTGTTGAACATAAACTTAAAAGAAAAAAATTCGTAATTCCAGAAAATAGGCAAATTGTGCAGTATTTTCTGTTAGATTTGTGTTTACGAACGTTGGGAACAAAGCAAAAGATTAAATTAAGTGGTATTAATGGCACTTAATACAAGTCTTGGAGTGAAATATTACTGTAACACTATGTTTAAATATTTAACTTTCGGTGAAAAAATGTTCTGAAGAGCTGAAATTTTGTAAGATAAAGTCATTTCTATATAAGAAGGGGATTTTTTCCCGATTAATGAAACTTACTCGTGGTTTTTCCAAGTCAAAAACGTATGTGAATTTCCGCTTAGTTTAATCAGAATTTTATTTTAAAAAAACGCCACACTTTTGGCATTTATGACGTCATTATGGCGTTGTGGTAACTCCACATGTCAAAAACCACAAAAAATTGATTTCCGTTCCATCCAGGCCCCTGTCACCCCCAAAAGCCCAAACAAAAAAGGGTTAAGGAAATCCCACAAAACCAAAGATAAGACACCTCTATTGATTGCCATGGTGATATATTTTTTTACCTTCATAAGGGCTATTATAATTCAATACGTAATTTATAATTTAATATCACCTTTACAAATAAATGTGCTCTTGAGAAAATATATTTTCAGTTGTTCCCTTGCTTGATTCGGTATTTTCCAGTTTTATTTGTTTCTTAAATTTTCCTGACTGTTAATTGCTAGGAAATGCATCTAACAGCCATTAAACAAAATTTATTAGAAGATACTACCAAAGAGTAATTCAATCAGAACGTGAAAGTTGTTAGCCGCCCATGAAGTGAATAGGTCCCATAATGTCTTTGAGCAAAACGGAGTTACGTTGTACTTAACTGATTATTGTCAAACTTCGAATTGCTTTTAAATGGAGTGACAAAACTCGTCAAGCACTTAGATAAGTCTTTCGAATTTTTGAAAACATTTTTTGCAGTCAGGAGAAAAATATGACTTTTAAAATGAGCATATAAATCTAACAGAAGAAAGTTTTAAATAACTTGATAAGATCTACAGTTATAATATCACGGTTGTTAACTTATTCAATGCAGTCAATAATATGGAAGAAGATTCAAACACACTGCGACGTAGGAAAATAGAACATCAGGGGTAGAAATAAAATTAGTGTCCGTGGCGTAGTTTTCCCTTTCGTTTACGATCGATGCCATTTGTATAAAACAGTCGACGCCATTCCGAAAACAAGTTCATTGACAAGAAGATGACGAAATTGTGATCGCGGAAACAACCTTACCCAAATCGTAAAAGAAGAAACCAATAAAAAAAGCGATGGAAGAACCTAAGTAGAAAGCCGATTAAAGTGTTGAAGAGTTCGCTCTTAAACGTTCCAGTCATATGTACTACCATTACGTCAAAGGCTAAGTTTTTTGTTGTTCATTAATATATTAATTGTATATATGTGACAAATGGTATCGACAGCGTTTGCGGCATGGAGAACAAGGTCAGTGAACTTGATATAGTAGTCAATCTGCGACTTGTTGTACCAGGCCACTGAAGTGAAAATATTTGTGAATCAAGTACTATAAAAGCAAAATAACATTTAATATTTTTATGTACTATAAACGATTTCACAATCTGTGGTAAACTGCGTGATTTAAAGCCTCACTTGCATGGTTGTAAATAAAGTCTATGTTCTTTAGTACATTTTCTGCCAATTACAAACATGATGATAGAATAATGACCATTAAGTAGGAAATTTAATCGTTACTGAATTAGTTTTATTTAAACGGATTGTTTCAATGGTAAAATCTTGCCTGGAGTTGTGCCAAAAATGTATATTCGTCTTCGCCGAAGAAGAGCTACCACACGCAGTTCAGCTCAATTTCCTTTTTCATTGAAGTAAATTATCTTCCCTCACAGGGTCGGATCTATCAATGATTAATTTATGTATCTGAATATTGCAATTGAATAAGCAATATTTAAATGTGATTAAATCTGGAGGCAGTGTTATGTTAGGTAAGGCAATACACAAGGGTCAAACGTTATTAAATGTGTTTTCTTACACGAGGGATACTTCAAAAGGCGACTGAGATAATACATTGATGCTCACGGGATCCAACAAAAGATTAACTTTCTTCAAAAACAGTGCTAATGTATAACTTTTCACACTACCCTCAAGGAATGTTTCTTGCGGAAATGACCAGTCTACACCATTCTGTTGAATACAAAACCAATAAATTCCTTTTTGTTTTTCATTGAACAATTAATTAGCAATAACCTCTGAAGTGTACCGACACAATCATTACACCACGATATAAGCAACAATACGAGTCAGTGCAAGTCAGTTCAGTTCTCGCTACAAAACTATCTCAAAGATGAAATCTGCTCTGGTTGGTGTCTTTGCTCTTTTGTTAGCAGCTTCTCTAGTAGAGAAAAGTTTAGCTTTCAGCAGCGGAATCAAAATGCCTGGCCATGGTAAAAGAGATTATAACGTTCGGGTAAGCCGTCTGTGTTAACGCGTTTTGCTTTTTGGCCTTTACTTTTTGTTTTGTTTTGTTTTTGCATTATACAGTGTAAGTTAAGATTGCTGTATTCCTAAATGTTCAACCTTCTATCAGTACATTTTTGATCACAGTGTCTAAGAAATATTTTAAAGTTTATAAGTTCTTTCATGAGCATAATATCGCTTCAGCAAACTATCCTCCTCTGTAGTTGAATGCCATAGAAAATAATTTACAAGTATCAATACACTGTGTGAGACAATACAAAGTAGCTCTGTTGAAATGATGCTCAGTTGTTTTCTTCCCTGTTCCAGTATATTCGCCTTCTAAACGTTTAATTTGTTAATTTACATAGTTTCGATACGCCAGGAACTGCGAAACGATCACGTGTATCGGCTTTTAACTTCGCACTTTTTGTAAAAAACCGTACTGTGACATCTCTAAATAGTTTAAAGTTTTAGATTCTAACTATTTCTAGCTTTTTTAGAAACTACAATTTCCAAATTTGTCCTGAATAGCATCACCAACTGACCCGCTGGAAGGCTCAATCAGCCCCACAGTTTTAAAAAATACTCCATGACTAAGCTATGTTTAAAGTGTAGAAAGGAAAACTTCACCGACAAAACAGTGTAAAAAACAAACTTCATATCTTTCAATAGCTGTTGTTTTAGCCAATTTCGGCGAGGAAAAAGATCACTACAAGTCGACTTTACTGGTGAATGATATATGGTAAACGGTTGCCTTTGAACACATTTTGTAACATCTCAACTCATTTATCTTGTCGTATTTAATAACTAGTTCTTTAACCCTTGATTTGGCAAGCCTTTTGGCCAAACATCTGTAAGCAATGTCTTATCCATTCATCGTAAGATTTGGCAGAAGATCTTCAAATTGAGGTTGATCACGTGATGATGTGGCAGTTGCCATGGTTAACAGAATAGTAAAATAACGTCATATAAATGCAAAATTTAACGATTTTTTGATAACTTTGAGTTTCAGTTTTCATATTGGTTTGCTCGCATACTTCAACCACTAAAAGCCGAATATGGTGCGAAAAACCCTATTTGGAATGTCAAATGTAACTAATTTTGAAAAAAAAAAAGACTTATTTTTCAAGAAAATCTGATATTGCTTTCCACATATCAAAGGAATATTTCTCAAAAATTAACAAGGGGGGCAAATTGATATCCACTTCAACAACGTGTAAGTAACAGCTACTAGAAAACATTTGGGAAAATTTTAAAATCCTTTCACAAAATCGCAGTTTATGGGTTAATGCTATTAATAAATGTTCTGTAGCTATGATTTTGATGCAGGATAAATTCAGTGAAAAATAGAAAAGCCAAAAAGGAATTACCAAAGTTTAAATTCTGCCTTGGCTCCGTCTGAAAAATGAACGTTTGATTTGTTCATAAATTTCACAAACTTGAATAACTAATACCTATTTTATAATTCTGTCATTACAGGTAAAGGAAGTGTCCCCAACCTGTACTGCCACAGTGCTGAAGCATTGCTGCCTTACCGAAGCTCGAAACTCCTTTAAAGGAAGAAAAGAAGACTAACAATGCCAAGAGAACAACACATTTACACTCTACTTGTAAACAACTCATAGAGTAATGTCTGAAACTGTAGAAGTGAAAAATTCTTGCTGCTAAATAAAATATTCACTGAAATAGTATACATTCGAGTATAATGTGGTGCTCTCAATTTGAGTGATATTAATGGTAGACCTTGTTTTGAAAAAAGCTCTTTTTCTGCGTTGACGCGTGCATAAGCTGGATATCAACAACAGTTTCAATTTTAAACCTTTCTTATACTTCATACAAAGATATCTTTACCTGAAACTTCAAGTAAAGGAAAGGTAGACTCATGAAAGTGTGTGTATGTGTGTGTGTGTGTGTGTGTGTGTTCGGTGCTTAATTTTACGTTCGAACATTTGCCTGTTTGCGCCGAGAATAATTACGAACGTACCATTCCAACACCCTGCACATATCTAGTCAATACTTTATGGTAGATTCATCCTCAGAGATGTATCACAGAAGGAGAATTTGTGTTTATTTAGGTTTTGAAAACAGCGTCTCTTAAATGACAGTCTCGTCTAGACTGTAAATAAGTCTTCGGTAATTTCGTCACAAGTAACCAAATTAACTCTAAGCTATTTCAAAGGCCCTCACTCGAGTGTAATTTTTATAATTCTAATAATTAAACCATTTGTTTCCGTTTGTGTTTAAATATAACAGCAGTTCCCGTGGGACATGCTAGAATACTGTTATTGTTACCACGGGCGGTGGGAAACGTTGGTTACGAGTATCATTGAGATGTTTAAATGACACAATTACAAAATAACTCAAATCTTTGTTGATTTGTGTTGATTTATGCTCACGAAGTCCTATCATATCAACCTTATCTGCATGCCACGATCGGATGTTCTGCGTTTGTTTTGAAGAGATGTTTCCGTCACAACTCGAGCCGCCATTTTCTCTTCATGATCATATTCAAATTGCCCCAACTGAGTGTAAAAAGGCCCATTATATATATTCCTTCAACGTGCTGCGCGGCCTATTTTAATGTTACATCATATCAAAAATTTAACTGAAGAAGAAAAAATAACAGGGTAGGATATAAGTGGGCGTTGTCCCTACCTTGAAAAATCAGATATGCCTATTTAAAACACGTGATAATTTCCAGTGGATCAACCTCGTGCAATGGTAGAAACGTTACCGCCTCGTTTTCAGATTACTTGAGTTTGTTCTGAAGCCATGCAGGTTTCCTTTGGAAGGTGAAGGCAGACAAAGCCAGGAAGGTTTCCTTATATGGAATAGTGCCCGGCACACGCTCAATCCATAGATCGACACTAATATTCTACCCTGTTAATTTACATCTTCAATTAGATTTTTGATAACTTGATTTAAAGCATCGAAGTTTCATGTATTTTGCAAATTTCCAACTATAAGCAAGTATTATAACGTTTAGTGTTTAGGTTTTTTTAAGGTGAATAAATTAAAATCTACCTTAAACAAAACCTGCTTCATTGATCATCAGTTCCTAAAATCCCGACTTGCTGAACAACATTTTTTTTTCTGTTTTCAAATTTTATACTCCAATGTAAAACTTACTCATGATCACCCGACTATGTGGTTTTGCAACTGAATCGAAATACAAACAAACAAATGTACACTTTTGCTATTCAATAACTTATTAATATCTCGTCATGAAACTGTCCGTTTGTCTGGGTCACAAAGAGAGCAATCTTTGCCTGCTATTACCTCAACATTTTCAACACTTTGTTTAGTGATAATTAATATCATCGTGCTATTTTATTATACAAAGAAGTTGTTCGTTCTTTAAACTATTTTAAAGATTCTAAATAACATAAAGTCTTGAATGGCAGATCAGAACAGTTTTTATTCATCTTAAAAAAAATATGACACCAAATTGTTATTATAATGCTTAAGTTTTTTTAGTCTCCTAAAATACTATCTCAGGAGACTTAAAAGAACCCACACACTTCTCGAAAAGAGTTGGGCAACGCCGGTGTTGTGGTGAGGGTCACATGGGAGAGTACGTCCTATGGATGTAAATGTGTTATCCTCAATAAATAAAGTGTCTTCTTTAAGTTTATCAATATTAGAAATTTTTAAAACACATGAAAATTCGAAGCTTTAAACACATACCAAGGTAATGTTCGCGCTGGTGAATCATAAAATAATATACAAAATATATTGAGCCACTTTTCACAAAAAAGAAGTTGCAATTACATGACACTAGTCACACTTACACTTGAATTGAACAAGACAATAATATAGTCAATATATACTGTTTTCTTGTAAATAGAAGGGCTTTCTAACTATTTTGCTAAGTTTCAACTATTAACAAACCAGTAACATCTTCTCAGGACGAATAGTGCACATAGATGCACTAAATTAAATGCAAATAGAATGCTCACGAACTGATCTGATGTTTGAAGCAGAACACAGCTTAAGGTACCATCCCAAAAATGTCTTTTGTTTCAATATCCATATTACCTGAGTTTCAGTTGGAAAGATATTTAAAAGTCTAGGCATCTCGATGTTTTTGAGCACAAAGGTCTGGTGCGCGTTTAAGAGCCATAAAAGATCATTTTGAACCACCTTTTTAGAAAACAACAAGAAACAACACACACAACCGTTTTTGCACAAACTCGGCTATTTGCGTGTTAGTTTGAAGTCAACCGAGAGCAGTGCTGATGCTATTGATAATGGTAATGGAATGATAAAGTAAGGAAAATGATAATCATAACGATATTGGCTATATTTATCATAAGGAGTCAAAGTTGAACGTTTTTCATATTAACATTTCAAAGTTCAGTGAACGCTTTTTTTATGAGAACATCAAAACACCATAATTTACCTAACTAAGAACAATCCCAGACTTGGCCTTTAGGTTCAGAGCCATGAAATCCAATCGCCATATGTTTTTTTAAATTAAATAATAAGAACAATTTTTGGCTAAACTTGCAAAGGAAAAAACTAAGTGAGCCTCGACTGACATTAAGTCGAGTAAACTTCTTGCGATGAGTGAAGCAATCAAGAAACCTTTGACACAGCTTGAGAAAAGAAGAACATTGGGGTCTAACCTTGGGGCTAACAGCTTGGCGTGTAAAACAACGGCACAAAGAAACCGGAACGAACCTCTTGGGGAGTTTACACGGTACCTTACAAAGACTTGAATCCCTTCCTGAATCGGAAGACGGAGTTGTTTTTTCTAAAACAAAGCAATTAAGGACCGGGCAAATAAAAACAAACTACATCTACAGCCAGAAATAATATGGGCATTTACACAGTGAAGGTTTGTATTAGTTTACCACGTTATAAATGAAAAATTCCTTGTAAGTTTTATGTTTTGCGAAAGAACCTTTTTTGCCCAAGCATTTTGCTCCTGCGTAAAGGGTTATTTTGTTGTTAAAATTTACATACTACAACTAGTAAAAGTAACAACAGAGAGAACATTACATAGTTAACGGATGAATTTTTCATAACGTATATTGTTGCCTCTTCACATATATATTGAACCAAAAATGTCAACATTCGGGTCAATTTAATTTCCGCAAAAAAAAAAAGAAAAAAGCTGGAAGGGCTTCCTAAACAAATTTAGCTGGGAGCTATTTTCTTTCACAATAGAAAGTTTTAATGTTTATTACTAACTTTGACGCTGATGATATAAACTTTTCAAGGAAAAATGAACTTCATTTATGTGTAGTTAAACCCAGAGGAATGCTAGAAGTTTGGTAAAAATCGAGAAAATCGTCGTTTTAGCTCTGTGAAGACACAATGTTAACCTTACGTTTCATTTTTTAACAAAATGTAGGTTAAAGCTTTTTAGATTCACAAATATGTGTTAAAGGAGGAAGTGAAATTATTAATACAATGATTATGTCTCTCCATTATTCAGATATTGCCATTAAAACCCTCTTATTTAATCATAAATACTGATTAAACAATGTCACGCTTAATGACAGCAATAATTCATTAGTAAAATTTCTTTTCATTTCATGCAAAATTATTTACCCAGATATTCTTAAATAGGGTTGGAAAAATCAAGTGAAGACAGATATTAAAGCGTTTAACCTCTTTACACAACCAACGTTATCTTCAATCTGAACACACTTAGCCAGCATAATGAAAATGACGATAAGTTGTGCGTTTTTATTGCTGTGTGCTGCAATTATCCCGTATGAAGTCGAAACAATTAGTGCTACATTCAGTGTACCAAACAGTGGAAAAAGAACCATTCCATCTCAGGTAACAATTATTTCAAATCTTCTAACTTAGATATTAACATAGTCTCGCTCTTGTTGTCCAGAGTCCGTTGCATTTCGTGAATCTTATGAATCTAAAGTCAAACCTTATTTAAGTCTGCATGTTGTTCAGAATTGTGACCATTTTTTTTGGACATTTGAAACTCTTAAATAGACTATATCACAATTTCTATTTCACTTGAAAACTTCAAGCTAGAACTTTTGAAATGCCAGAAATGGAAAGAGCAAGTCAAAGTTGGTAAACCGCAAA